>JAKTRA010000030.1:0-114519 GCA_030579495.1 Pichia heedii | reverse complement strand
GAACACTCGCTGAAGCAAGATCAAGATTACATGAAATTATCGGAATTGCTGGTATTGATGAAACAAATGATGCATTAGATGTCCACTGGCAAGATTGTGATCCATGCCATTCCTCATCCATTCCAATCAGTTTATTTACACAACTTCCAGAGTCAGAACAAGCAACTTTATGGAACCGTGCTAGAACATTAGATCACAAAAATCATCCAACTGAGATTCAAAAAATTCAAGATAATGTTGATAATAATATTGAAGAATAATACATTTTTTAGAACTTCGAGGACGAAGTTTCATGCCAAGAGGGGTAATGTAAGTGAATAAGCTAGGTTCCGTACTCGGTAATCTATTACTCCTTCATTAACCAATCAAATACTCCCCGATGGTCATCAATTACTTCCCTTTGTCCGATGATGGTCACACACAAATATAATAATTCACTACGCTTCCGACTTCGGAGTAAGCTTCCTCTACGATTATAACAATTGGTAAAATATCAAGATAAATCCGAAAGATAGTTTGGTTTACTAATCGGTTCGACGAACAACCTACGTGAGATGAATTTAAACTGGCCTTCTTTGAAGAATTCTGTCCCACCGATGAATTTGAGGTTAGAACAGCAGCATCCCGCTATAATGTTGTAAACCAAGAGAACATGTCGGTCGAAAAATATATTAGGGAATTTGAAAAATATGAGGCCCTATTACCTATACACTATGAAACTGAAGAAGCTACTCGGGATCGCTTCATCCAAAATTTGAAACCCAATATCTAACGGTAGCTCATACGATTCCAACGATCAGGCTTTTTGAAATCGTCAACTGGTAACGTGGGCCTTTCTGACGACCAAAAAAAACCTATGCAATAAACATAATTACTCTAAAAATATTAAAAAAACAGGAACATGAAAATTATATTAAAAAATTAAAAAATTATTTACATGAGGATTTTGATGCAAATTTGAGTTCGAATTTGATTACATTAACTTTATCAAGTATTCAGTTAGAGGAAAACAATTTATTATTTTTACAATCAATCATTAATGGAAATTTAGAACATAAAATATTATTAGATAGTGGGGCTTCTCATAACTTCATATCTGTTGAATTTAGGAACTTTTGTGAACTTGAATTAGGAAATGAAAAACACTACGAAGATATTAAATTCTTCGTCCTGGATAAATTGTTGCACGAACTCATCTTTGATATCCCTTTTATGGTAAGATTTGGAAAGTTAATTCCTTGGGAAATCCTTAAAAACAACCATGACGAAACTTGGGTAGAAAAGGATTGGACAAAAGAAACTACATCAGAGTTGGAAGAAGAAGATGACTATGAATCTGAATATGTGACTGCTGATGAAATGGAAGACGAAAAAGATGATGAAAATGAAAATGAAAAAACCCATGACCTTAATATTACATCCGAAAAAATACACCTAAATTTAATCAATACAGAGAGACAGCTTAAAAGAGATGTCAACAACAAAGAACACCAAATATTTATGGCATTCATTCAAACTTTAGATGACGATGGAGATACACAAGAAACCGATAGTATCGAGAAGCCATATGCCAATACTGATCATTCAAGAAACAAACTTTACCCGGAATTCCCAGATACAATAACTAATGAACCTCCAAGAAATTTAACACATAGAATCATTTTAATTGAACCATATAAAAAGGTATACAGGAGACAATATAAATTAAGCCATCAAGAGAAAGAAGAATTAAATAAACAAGTAGATGAATTACTGAAGCAAGGATTTGTCAGGCCATCCACCAGTCCTTTTAATAGTCCAGTCCTATTTGTAAAAAAGAAAGATGGCACACTGAGTTTATGCATAGACTATAGAATATTAAATAATAACACTGTTAAAGATAAATTCCCTATTGCAAGAATTGATGAATGAAATCTTAAGTCCTTATTTGGGGAAGTTTGTGCAAGTATATTTAGATGATATTATTATTTATTCTCCATCAATAGAAAGTCATGATCAACATGTTAAAGAAGTTTTAAAAACATAAAGGGACAACAAGGTGATTGCCATACCATGAAAAAGAAATGTTCATTATTTTACCAAAGTTTACAATTTTTAGGTCATGTTGTATCAGAAGAAGGTGTTCAAGTTGATCCAACTAAAGTAGATAACATAGTCAATTGGCCTACTCCTAAAACAGTAAAAGAAGCATAGTCATTTATCGGATTATCAGGGTATTATAGAAGGTTCATCGCCAGTTATTCAAAAATAGCCACACCAATAATTCAACTTTATCACGGGACAAAAGAAATGGGAAAAAGAGCAACAAAACGCTTTTGATGAATTAAAGGAATGTTTAACCAATGCACCTGTTTTGGTACATCCAATTTGGGATCCTGGTTATAAATATGTAGTTCACACAGATGCTTGCGGTAATGCTTTGGGGTATGTGCTGGAACAGATCGATCCAGATGGTAAAACTCGTGGTGTAATTGCGTATGGATCAAAGAAGTTGGTTGGAGCACAATTGAATTACTCTATTTATGATCGTGAATTTATGGCAGTGGTCGAAGCTCTACAAACATGGAGATACTATTTACTCAATAGGCACTTCATTTTAAGAACAGACCACCAATCCCTCATTTACTTGAAAAATCAAAATTTGATAGATAGTACAAGGGTGGCCAGATGGTTAGATTATTTATCGCAGTATGACTTTTCAATTGAATATATTCAAGGAAAGAAAAACTCCGTTGCTGATGCATTGAGAGACAAGACTACTCAAGTTATCTTTCATCTAATACCAACCGTGCCCATTATACGCATATCGTATTTATCTGGAACAATGATCCAACGTTAGATCCAACGTTAATTTAATTATATTATATCTAAGGGAATATTCAAATCACTCACAAACTGATGGTCAAACAGAAAGAACGAATTGTATGTTGAACGAACTATTAAGGAATTATACTAACAATGATGTATTTGAATGGGATAAATGGTTATCAGTGGCCGAATTTGCATATAATAGCTCTTACCAATCGTCCACAGGTATGAGTCCTTTTGAAATATGTTATGGGTATCTCCCAGATAGTCCTTCAACAATGCAAGGATATTGAATTCATGATCTCAGATTAGTGATAAAGATCAGCCGTGTGCTCTTCGTTGGATTGATAATTTATCAATTAGAATAACAAGTCACACGACTGACTCTTACTTTACTCTAATTTGAGAAGAGTTGATTTGAGTCGAGTTCTAATTAGTAATATAAATTAATATAAATAAAGTAAGTAAAATAAATGACTTGTTTAATACCTCTGGGGTTCTTGAGATTATTAGTAATCTTAATCTGATCGGCTAGGTGAGTTTGATATGTTTTATGAGGCTTGTCCTTGATTTCTCTTGGCTTGGTCTTCCTTTCAAGATACAATGGAATGATGAGTTGTAAGGAATCATTCTCACATTTATATACTTGTCGAGGGTTAGTGAGTATTTATAATCGGACCAACAATAAATAACGAAACCAAGGTCACGCACTACTATTGTAGTTAAACCTCGAATATCTAACAGAGAAGTTATATGTTATCTAGTTGGGAACCTAGATCATTCACTTACAGAGTTTTTTAGTGATGATTTGATTGTTCATGATCAAACCAATAGGACATTTATTGTAAAGATAAAGAATTGTCAAACTCATAAATCAGACAAGATAGTTCTTATTTTAATCGAATAAAAGCATTGGATATAAACTAAAATCATCTCAGACAAATCAATCAAACCTGATGATCATTTTACCCTATTACAAATGATAAATTTAGGAACAAAATGAAGGTTCAAGAAGAAAATCAGCTGCTTCAGCTGCTTCAACGAATATCAACATGATATCAGGTACAATGGTAAAGCGATAACGAGAATATTCCAACGGATATGAGAATCCGTTAAGAGTACAGCTCAAACAAGGAAAGATCAGAATTCTCTGGTAGAGTGACTTCTGTGAGATCACCACCTTTGTGTGGATGTTGAAAAGTAGGGATGGTAATACAGAAGCAGTAAATTATACTATAATCATGAAATGTCCAAAAAGTTGTACAAAAGAAAACGAAACAGCTGTCTCATTGAGCATACTTTTCTGCTCTTTTCAATCATTGTTTGAATCTTCAGAATCACTTTCATTTGTATTTTTGAAATCAAAATAGGAATTTATAAATGCACTCAACTTTGTAGTTGACAATGACTCTACTGTAGATAAATCATCCAATAACCCATCTAGACCAACTTTTCTTCCAACCTGTGTTCCTTCACGATAAAGTATGATTGTTGGAAGTACCTTGATATTGAGACGATCTACTAAGAATCCGGCTTCTATTGCATTCACTACATATGCATTGAATAAACCATTCCCGTATTTCACTATGGATTTGATAGAATCTGTTAAAATCTGACATGATTTGAATTGTTCATTGATGAAAACAATTACATTATTCTCTCTTTGTGTTTCAGGAGAGTCCATTATTCTCATCAATTCATCCCCTGAATGAAGTATTTTGAAATGATTCTCCAAATTGTGACTTCGTTCAATGGTCGCTTTTAAGTTTTGTATTTTTTCAGCTCTGTATTTATCAAATAATCCATCCTTTTCGAATTCAGCCTCTAATTGTTCAAAAATCTCATCATCTGTATCTCCATCATTATATGACATATCCTCTTGAACTACTGGAACTATGATTATAACTTTTATCAACAAACAACGGAATGAAGCAGTCTCTGAAAAACTACAATGTGTGTGGTGCAACCAAATGCGGAAGTTATCCCGACGCGTGTTAAACATTAAACATGATTGAGAATGAATTTCCCAATGTGGAAATGAGTTAAACAATAATATGTTACTTTATCATGTTCTAAATAATAATCTCATTATTGTATTCTATTTCATTGGTATCCATTTATCACTACAGTGTTAATAGATATCAAATACACATACCTCAACACTTTCTATATCTTTCAACTCTCATTAACGGAGTAATAAAATGTCCATCACATCACGTGGACGAAAAAATCGTACTAATGGTGGTACCCAGGCATTGCGGTTGAACACAAGTGACATCAAGAAAAGGAAACTCTTCTTTGCAAATAGTAACAATACCAACAATAAAGATAACAAGAGAGATAAAGGAGATAAAGGAGATAAAGATAATAAAAAGATAATTTTCCCAAATGATAACGTTGAATACTTGCATAAATTGACAATGAATATATTGTTTCCGGATAATGTCAAAGAAAAGGATTATCAAGAGAATGTTCCTATTGTTAAAGAGATTAACAATGAAAACGACAACAATATACTAGGATTACCACCATTAACTTCTTCAAATTCTGTCGATAATTCACTCTATGTGTTGTTTGCTTTATTGTTGAAAAATTTCGTTTTTTCTTGGTATACAGAATCGTTGAATTTAGGTAGTAGAGATGAATTCACAAGTGAATTGATCTTCTTACTCGCACATATTTGTCGAAATATTCAGGGAAGAATTAATGAACAAGCTGATGAAATAGTTAAAACAATTATAATGGACTTACCATATATTTGTACTAAGCATATAGAACAATTTAATGAAACATTGTCCACATTAATAATTGATGATGACATTGACATAAATAATGTTTTTGTTGAAACCTGGTTAAATAAATATGGAGGTCAATTAAAAGATGAAAAGATGATGATAGCATATCGACGATTATTGATTAAATCTATAACTCAATTAATCTTACCATATGAGAATGTTGAATCCAAAATATCTTTAGAATTTATTGATTCATTATTGGATGGTGTAGTGCTGAAAAATATTATTGGTAACTTCTCTGAAAATTTTGTAATATGGGATCTTATTGGTAAGGTTAGTGAAAGTTTAATGAATGAAGATAAACACCAAAAGGAGAATACCAAAACAGATATCTCTGATTCTCCCTTTCAAATTCATAAAATACTTGACTTCTTCAAAGTTGATAACAAGTATACAATGAGGAAAGAAAATTGGATGGGGACTAGTGATTTTTTCCCATTAATGCATTTAATGAATATGACAATGTTTTTGAACTTGAGGTTCCCCTTGCTTTTTTCTATATTTCAAATATTTACTCAATGGATGTTTCGTATAACAATAGTACGTGGATTTGTCAATAATGTCATAAAGAGAACTATATTCCAAACGTTGAATAATAAAATGATTACTAAATCAATCAATGGATTGAGACATTTATTGTTTCCATTTGATGATAAATTTGATTTGAAACCAAGATTTATACCCTCAAATCAAAAAGAATTAGATGAGATTTATGAGATGAATTTACAGAAATTAGTCATATTTCTACAAAGCAGGAAGCCAATTTCAAAATTGTTTATTAGTGATTGGGAATTGAGTAGTGAATCTGTGGAAGGACGAGCTAGAAAAGTTTTCAATTTATTCAAATATAAACAAATCAATGAATTTTTTCTTCAAAAGTTACTTGATGCTATTATTAAAGGTATATTCCCAGAAATTTGATAAGTAGGTTATCAGATAGAAAAAAAACATGTAAATAAATAATTAATCAAATAAATAAATAAATAAATAAATAAACTGGTAATAGAAACGATAATATGATATAATAAAAAATAAAAAAAAGTTCATTAACATAACAAAAATACTCAAAAGTCTAATATTGTTTGAGTTTTCCACCAACCTTTTCAGCTTGAAGGACCTTATCTACAAGTTCCTTTTCTAAATCAGATTCCTCCTCTTGCCATATCTCTTGAATTTCCCACATACTTGCATATTGTCCCTTTCTATCAATCAATTCTCTATGTGTACCTTCTTCAACTACAGTACCATCTTTTAAAACTATGATTTTATCTGCATCCATAATAGTTCTTAATCTATGAGCGACCCAAATTGATGTTGTACCAGATTTTAAAACACTTTTCAAAGTATTTAGTATTTCTTGTTCAGTACTTGTATCTAAAGCTGAAGTTGCTTCATCTAAACCAATGATTTTAGAATTTTTCAGAACTGCACGAGCAATTGCAACTCTTTGCTTTTCACCACCTGAAATCATTAAACCACGTTCACCAACAATGGTATGAACACCATCTGGTAATGATTTAATAAGTTTATCCAATTTAACTCTATAAATTATATCATTGATTTCATCATCAGTTGCATTTGGTTTAGCATATCTTAAATTTTCTAATAATGAAGTATTGAAAAGTGGGGTATCTTGAGGTACCATTGCAATTTCTCTACGAAGTGAATCTAAATCTACTTTCCTAATATCTTGATTATCAATTTGAATAGATGAAGTGCCTGATTTATTATCAATATCATAAAATCTGAATAATAGTCTAAGAATTGTTGATTTTCCTGAACCTGAAGGTCCAACAATTGCAACTTTTTTACCTGCAGGAATTGTAAATGAACAATTATTTAAAATTTTCCTTCCCTCATTATAAGAGAAATCGACATTATTGAATTTAATTTCACCTTTAGTAACTTCAATTGGTTTTGCATTAGGTAAGGATTTAATCTTAATTGGTTGCTTTTGTAATTTAAATAATGCTTCCATATCCAATAAACTTTGCTTTAATTCTCTATAAACCGAACCGAGGAAATTCAATGGAACAGATAATTGGAAAACCAATTGATTAATTAAAACCAAATCACCAACAGTTAAAGAACCTGCAACTACACCTTGACAAGCCATATACATCATTGCAGTTAGAGCTGAAGTAAAGATTAAATTTTGACCTGAATTTAAGAAAGCTAAAGAAGTACCAACTTTAATTGAAGAATCTCTATATTTAGTTAATGCAGCATCATATTTTTGAGTTTGTAAAGCTTCATTATTGAAAATTTTAACAGCTTCATAATTGATTAATGAATCTAAGGCGACAGAAGCAGCTTGTTGATCTGCTTGATTTGCCTTACGACGGAAACCTGTTCTCCAAGTAGTTGTTCTAATTGTGAAATAAGTATAAGCTAACATTGTTAATAAAGTAACAGCTGCAAATGATGAACCATAATTATATGTAAGAATACCACAAACTACTGAGATTTCGAAAGTAATTGGAATGATATGAAAAACCATTGCAGTTAAAACATATGATATACCTTTAGTACCACGTTCGATTGCTCTTGTTAAACCACCAGTTTGTCTTGCTAAATGATAAGATAAATCCATATTTAATAAATGAATGAAAGTATTTTTAGCTACACTTTTGATTGTACCTTGAGCAACTGAAGCAAAAATAGCATTTCTTAATTCACCAAATAAAACTGCACAAAATCTTGATATACCATAAGCTAAAACTAATGCAATAATAGCAGGTGGTAACATTGGAGCATTTTCGACAATTGCTGAATTAATTGCTGAATTTTGAGTTAAATTTTCAGATAAGGAAGCCCAGTCAATATTCATTTGATCAATTATAGATTTAAAGAAAAAGGGGACTTGAACATTAAGTAATTTAGAAGAAATTAATAAAGTTAAAGCAGTAACTACTCTAACTTTAACCCAAGGATTATCCTTTGGCCAAAGATAAGCCATTAAATTTGCAATAATTTTCAGTTGAGAGACACTTGGAAGTGAAGGACCAGATGATACCTTTTTTGAATTAGTTACCAAATTAGGTTTATTGATATCTTTAGTGACTTTGATATTTTTTATATCATTAGTAATTTTTATATCATTAATATTTTTCAGATTTATATTAGAATTTGAATCATTTTTAGGATTAGTTGATAAGAATTTAGTATAATGGACATTGAAGTTATGAAGTCCTGGAAATGTGAGTGAATTTCCTAGAACAAATCTACGAGGACGTACAATTACACGTACTGCAGGAGACCACATAAATAAGGTAAGGAGGTTCAGAAAAGCAGAGAGAGACAATAGAGAAAAGGTTTGAAAAGAGAAAGAAAGAAATTGAAAGAAATTAAATGAAATGATAATTTAATAAACAATCATGAAAAGTATGTAAAACTGAATAACTTATTGTACAAAATGATGTATTGATGAAATTTTAGAAAATTGAAAGAAACGACGCGTCTGTCAGAAAAGCAGAAAAGCAGAAAAGCTGAAAAGCTGAGCCACAGAGTCACGGAGCCTCAAACCAGCAGCAGCAACAGCAGCAGCAGCAGCAGGAAACAGACGCGACGGCGACGCGACAGAGCCTAGAAACATCATAGTTTTCCCAAAAAAAAAACGGAACGAAATTTTTCAATTTCTCAATTTCTCGAATTTTTTCTTTTCTCTTTTGATGACACGTCAATCGACAATTCCCATTTTCGCACCCAACTATAAAAGCAGCGCTCCTCGCCCCATCTGGGGAATTTTCTTTGAATCATTGAAACCCTTCCTCGAATTTATCCAATCAGAGAGAGGGGGACCGCTTTTTCTTTTTCATTTTAGCGAAAAGAAGAGAAAGAAAAAAAGAAAAAAAAAGAAAAAAAATGGATCCTGCGGTCGGCGCGTCGGTGGAGACTGCTATAACGACAACTCCTATAACAACAACAACAACAACAACAACAACAGCTACGACAACAGATACGACAACAGCTGTTACAAATGGTAATGGTAATAATGACAGTAATAATGATAATGGGGAAGTAGTTCCTACAAGTAAGGTTCCACCATCTGATAATGAAGTTTCTAAACCATCTAATGAAGAAATTACTAAAATAGATGATAAATCAGTTACAGAAGTTTCAGAAGACGGGAAACCTCAAGAAACTAATTCTGAAGCTCCAGTAGTTCCAATGGTACCAGCTCCAAAGCCTCCATCAGAACCAGATATGAATAATTTGCCAGAAAATCCAATGCCTTTACATCAAAAAAAATATCTTTTAAATTCAATTAAAGCAATACGAAGATTAAAAGATGCTTCTCCATTTTTACATCCTGTTGATACTGTTAAATTAAATATACCTTTTTATTATAATTATATTCCAAGACCAATGGATTTATCAACAATTGAGAAAAAACTTAATGTAAATGCATATGAAAATCCTAATCAACTGGTTGATGATTTCAATTTAATGGTTAATAATTGTATTAAATTCAATGGTAAAGATTCTGCAATTTCTCAAATGGTTAAAAATATACAAGCTAGTTTTGAAAAACATATGCTCAATGTACCTCCAAAAGATTTACCTGATAAAAATTTGAAAAAATCAACAACTTCTTCTAAAAATATAAAATCAAATTCTCCAATCATAAGAAGAGATAATTCAAATATAATCAATGGACGTCCAAAGAGAGAAATTCATCCTCCAAAACCAAAAGATATGCCTTATGATATTAGACCAAAAAAGAAAAAATATCAACCAGAATTAAGATATTGTCAATTAATATTAAAAGATTTTGTTTCTAAAAAATATGAAAGTATATCTTGGCCATTTTTAGAACCTGTTGATCCTGTTGCAATGGATTGTCCAAATTATTTTGATATAATCAAAAATCCAATGGATTTAAGTACAATTCAGAATAAATTACATAATGGTGAATATGAAACTGCAAATGATTTTGAAAAAGATATTAGATTAATGTTTTCAAATTGTTTCACATTTAATCCTGAAGGTACAGCTGTAAATATGATGGGTCATAAATTAGAAAATGTTTTCAATGAAAAATGGGAAAAAAGACCTTTAACACCAAATTCTCCATCTCAGAGTGATAATGAAAATAATAAAAATAATGATGATGACTTTAATGATGATAATGAATTTGATGATGATAATTTTAATGATGATGATGAATTTAATGTTGATATAAATTCAATTACTGATCCAACAATTGAATTCTTATTATCAAGTATTGAAAGAATGACTCAAGATTTGAAAAAAATGCGTCAAGATAAATATAATCAATTAAAGAAAGAATGGAATAAAAAACGTCAACAATTGAGACGTAATAGGAATAAAAGGAAAAATGGTAAAAAAGCAAAGAAAAGGAGAAGAAATGATAGTGATGATGATGATGATGATAATGATGATGATGACGACGATGGTGAAAATAGTAATAGTTCAATGTATCCAAAACATATTACTTATGAAATGAAGAAGGAAATTTCAGAAGCAATGCAAAATATTAATGAGAAAATGTTGAAAAATGTTATAACTATAATTAAAGAGGGTTTACCTGATCTACAAGATGATGATGAAATTGAATTAGAGATGGATAGTTTAGATAATGCAACATTATCTAGATTATATCGTTATTTAGTTGCAAGTAAAAAGAATAAACTTAAAAAGGTTAAAAAGGATGATAATTTTGAAGAACAGAAAATTGAACATTTAAAGCAAAAGCTAGCTCAATTTGAAAATTCTAAAAGTCCTAACAATAGTAATGTTATAACTAAAGATGATAGTAGTAGTGATGATGATAGTGATGAAAGTTCTGAAGAAGAATAATTTGCTTGAATTTCAAACTCGAATTGTATATTTGTTAATTAATTTATTGTATATAATGTATATTAGTGTATTAGATGAACATCAAAAAAAAAAAGAAAAAAACGAAAAAAGATGTAATGATATAATTAAAATTTGAAAGTGATTTATTTTTCAATTTTTTCTGAACTTCTCGCATAACGAAACAATGAAATAATGAATTATTTATATAAAGAAAAAGTTCATATCAAATATAGAGATATTTATTAATAATGTTGTTGATTTAAAGTTAAAACAGAGTACAAGTAATGGGAATATGGAAACTAAAGGCTTAATACGGAGACCCTTCAATAATGTATATCGTTCTTCACCATTAGCACAAGAGAGTAGTAATAAAGAAAGAACCGAATTAACCGATAGACTTGAGGAAGAAGAAGAAGAAGAAGAAGGAGAGGAAGAAGAGGAAGAAGACGATGACGAGGAAGAAGAAGAAGAAGAAGAAGAAGATAACAGAATTCATCGTATTCCATTATATTTACATGGAGATCATATACTTGTATTTAACAAGGAAGATATGAAAACATTGAGTGTTCAATATGGAATTGTTGGCCAACTTTCAGGAACATTACCATTAGCACCACAACAAAATTCATTACTTGGATATCCATGGAGATTAACAATATATGAAGTCATGTGGCTTATTCGACTGAAGATTGTTAATATTATTGAAAAAACGGAATATATAGAACAAATATTAAATAATGAAGAAATACAAAGAAAATTAACAAATGATTTAACACTGAAATTGAATAAATGGAGAGATGAGAAGCAACGAGAAATTGAAGAACAAATGAAGAGGTTAAATATTACTAGACCTGGGAGTAATATTGGTAGGAAGATAATGAAACCACTAGATAATGTAATGATTGGCGGTAGTAATAGTATGACTGACCTTCAACAAGTAGTGGAAGATAAAGAGAGAGAGGAAAGGGCTAGATATGAAGCTAAAAGAGAAGAAAGAGAAATACATGAACGGAGTAAACACAACAAGATAGTGTTTATGGAAACACCTACTGAAGATTACAAATACTTTACTATAAATTTGAAATCCAAATTTGACATTTCACAACAAAGACGATTATTACAAGTTCTTATTGATTGTGAAATGAGAGACTGTGCAATCAGTGAATCGAAAATATGGGATAATTTCTTAATGTTCTCCTATTTGAGAAATAAAGGATTGATGCTGTTACCTGGGATGAGATTTGGTGGAGTATTTGTTGCATATCCTGGAGATCCACTGCGATATCACGCACATCAAATCGTTGATACTGTCGATTATTATAAAGATGATATAAATCTTACCAGATTGTGTAATCGAGGACGATTAGCAACTGGAGTACGGAAAGTATGGGTTGTTGGTGGAGATCCATCCAAGAGAGAATGCACCGAATCTTCTGAACGGACAATCACAACATCCACTATATGTGATTATGTGATTGATAATGTAGATGAAAGTTCTGATGATAATGCAGATGATAATGCAGATGAAAGAGATATGGTATGTTTCAGTGTGGAATGGGCGGGATTCTGAAACAGGTAAGAGGTAATTGCCCAAAAGGGTAATTGCAGTGAGCAAGAAGAAGTCACATGTTAACGATGTTTGATGACGTAATCTTTTTTTTATTTACCCGGAGAATTTTTTTTTTTTTTTTTTCAAAATTTTTTTTTTTCCCGCAGATTCTGTTGATTTATAGTGAAATTAATAATTCAATGTTTGTTTGTACTGTTTGAGAGATTAAAGAATTATGATATCTATTTAGACTTTCAAAGGTTACAATAGTTTTCTTCAGTTTACAGGAACTGGTTTTAATATCAGTTATTCATTGACTTGTATTTCTTATTTACTATTTCTTTTCCTTAGATCAAAGACACTTTCTAATGTCTTCTTCAGTGAGTACCTCTACAGGAGCTACACTATTGGATCCTGAAAATGTCGGGAAATCTCATAGACGTACGAGATCAAGTATTGAAGATGATATTGATGCAATTGAACAAATGGAGAATGTAGTATTACAGAAAATCGATTCTCTTTTATCAACGTTTGAGAATAAACTATCTTCAATGGAGAAATATTTATTAGAATCTGCAGTAGGTGATGTAGGAGATGCTGCTAATAATACTGCTAAAATGATTAAGCATTATACTCCAACTTACACAAAACTTGTAAGTAGTTTGAAATCTGTCAAATCTTATCTTGATAAGACTCATCAATATAACTTACATCCTTTATCTCAAATAATCGATGAATATTATCAATATCAATCAAATACAGATCATAACGATGATACTAATGATAGTACAACTTCTCAATTAATGAAATCTATTCAACTTCTTAATGCTCAATTGACGGATTTTGAAAAACATCATAATTTACCTCCATTAGCAACACATCCAAGTGAACGTTTGATAGCATTGAAAAATACACTATATAATTATGATAGTGCAATGACAATTTCAAATTTCAGACATTTAAATTTTTATGAATTACCATTCCAATGGAGAGAGAATAAATACATAATTTATGGATACAGATTTGCCAAATCACATTATTCAGCAATTACAAGTTTATGTTGTTGGCATAATGAAACTATCAATATTTGGACTCATTTATTAGGTGCAATTTATCTTTTATATTTAGGTTTATTTGATTATCCAAATTCATTAGCTTATAATACTTATGGACCATCAAATAATGATCATCTTATTGTTTATTTGTTTATTGCATCTGCAATCATCTGTCTATTATTTTCAGTTGTTTGGCATAGTTATACAAATATCGGTTATTTAAGTCTACGTTCGAAATTTGCTTGCTTTGATTATAGTGGAATTACTGTCTTAATTACATCTTCAATTATTACAACTGAACATATAGCACTTAAAGAATATCCGACTCTTAGATTAGCATTTGTTTCATGTTCAATATTAGCAGGATTTATTGGAATCGGTATGGCATGGCATCCTTATTTCGATAAACCAGAATCTAGAATTATAAGAATATTTTTCTTCATTTCATTAGCATTCTTAGGTGTCGTTTCATTCTTATGTTCATGTTTTGTTTATGATGTATCTTATTGTTTGAATTTATTTAGTCCATTATGTTTTTCATTTTTCTGGTATTTATCAGGTGTCGTTTTTTATGGTACTTTCTTCCCAGAATGTGTTAGATCTGATATTGAAATTGATTCTTTCCAAATATCTGATGAAACAATTATGGAACTGGATAAAAAGGGTGAATTACTAGGGTATTTACGTAAACAACCTAAACATACTTGTCATAAACATAAATTCTCCTCACTGTGGTGGATTGATTGGATCGGGAATTCTCATAATATATGGCATTTGTTTGTCATTGGTGGGGTTTTAGGTCATTATTATGCATTACTGGAAATGTTTAAACGTGCCTATGTGGCTTGATCTCTTCAATTTTACGAATTTATTGACTTCTTTACTTTATACATTTTTTTCTATTTCTTCTTCTTGTTCTTCTTCTTCATTTCATTATTCTGTCTTATACACTTATATTGATCTTCATTATTGCATTTCTCATCTTTCTCATCTTTCTCATCTTTCTATATATGATTATTGTTATGTATTCACAATTAAATTTACTGAATTTCATTTTATTTGTAGTTCATCTTCATTATTGTTGTTTGATAATGCAGAAAATATTTTTTTTAGAAATTTAAATCAATAAAACAAAAATACAAGAAAGGGTACAAAAGTGTAAAGCTATAAATTTGGAATGACAAGCAGGTAGATAGATCTATATACTTACTCAGTATATAGTGTCATTGTTGTTTTTATTGATATTATTATCAAAGTTCATATCAATAGGTTTAGCAAATGCATTAGTTGAGTAATTACTATCAAAAGTTTCAAACCTGGTATTTCTCTGTTTAGTTACAGATACCTTTGCATTATTAATCTTTGGTCCTAAATTCTGACCATATTGAACATTATCATCATTTCCATTGAGATGAACTTCTCCATTTCCAATAGAATCATATTGATTATTTGAATCATTTAGTAAAGGTGTTGCTTCACTAACATGTACAATATGAATATGATCATTATCATTATTATTATCATCATCATCATCATCATTAATATTATTACCATTGCCATCATTGTTGAAATAATTTGATCTTTTGTTATTACTTAAATCAAATGTTAATAAGAAACATGCAACTATTGTAATAACGAACAATGCCCCAATCAATACACCTAATAGAATTGAAAACATAGGTAAATGTAAAAATAACTTACCTGAAGATTTATTTAACCATAATGGATTTATTGGACGATCAAGTAATAGAATACCTGAACTAATTGTAGAATTATTTAAAGATAACCCACGTCTCAAAATACGTACTTCATTATTACTTCCTTCTGTAATACTTAACATCATACTTCCAGATGCAAGTTGTCTACATGTAAAATGGAAACCGTTTAGTAAAGTTGGAATCTTAGTTGATGTTAGATTTTTATCATCTTTGGAATTTGAATTACTATCCGAATAACAGTTCAGTATTAAATCTAATGAACCTGGTGGTAGAATATGTAATTTGGCAAAATTTTCAAGATAACGAATATTTGTTAGTGAATGGGTAATGTTTTCTTGAAATAATGATTTACTAGTTGGTAACATTATAGAATATGAATCATTATTAACGAAAGATGATAAATTGAGTTTATCTAAGATATTCAAAAATTCATTACTATCTTGAATATTTAACAAATCTTTATTGGATATTTTGATATCATTTGGGAATATTAAATTATCATCAATTGGATGAACTACACCATTAGAATATAGAATTTCTGATTCAAAGGAAATCTTGACAGTTGTATTATCAATTTTTAGTAAAGTAGATTCTTCATTTTCATTTTCATTTTCATTTTCATTTTCATTTTCATTTTCATTTTCATCATCACCATCATCACCATCATCATCATCATCATCATTCTTTTCATGTACTTTTGATATTTTAACATCATTACCTGAATAAGTTTTATAGATTTTATCAATCTTATCAAAATCATGATAAATTATATTCCCCTTAATAATTAAATTTTCCAATGTTAACTCTAGATATCTAGGATTAGATAATAAATAATCCAAGACCAAATCTAATTCATCCCAAAGTCTTGAGGAAGGGAAAAAAACTGTATATATCTCATCATTACCCCTTGATAATGATTTTAGTAATCCAAACATTTTAAAATATTCGATTGATTTAGAATAACCAGTTAGTTCAGCTGCAAGTGCAATTTGAAGTTTATTTGGTATAGAAATATCATCATTTAAAATGAAAATTGACGTGTTTCCTACAATATATGGAATTTTATTTTTAATTTCAATATTAGAATTTAATAGATATTTTTCAGGGTTTGTTGGTGATCTTTCAAGTTTAACTTTTTGACAAAAAATCTCATCATCATTATTATGTTCATTATCAAGTTTAGAACATAATTTTGATACTAATAGCTTATTATTTGAGTTTTTCAAATTAATGGATTGATTACCTTCAATGAAATGATATTTTAAACGATTACGAAGATTTTCATTTATTCTATAATCATTAGAGACTAGAATGGTTTGATTAATTGAATTATCATCAATCAGTGCTGATAATTGTCTAAAGTCAATTTCATCTACAAAATCTTCAAAACCTAATCCAATTAAATATTTCCTTGGAGTGAAAATAGGGAAATTTTCATGACTTTTATTGAATATTTGTTTATCGAAATAATGAACAATTCCATCTGATAATAAATAATTTGAAGAGGTTGAATGTATTTCATTATTGATTATTATTTCACCACCTAATTCAGTTGATGAAAACTTCAAGGTTTCATAATTCCAATTTGGTAAATCGATTGAAGAGTTGAATAAATTACCACCTATTATTCCAGAAATGAAGAAATTGGATAACAATAATGATTTATCCTTTAGTCCTCTAACACTGAATAAATATTTCTTTTCAATGAAATTCAAATCAAGGGAGTTATCTGAAGGTAATAGAATTGTTAGATTTGTTAGTTTAAGATAATGACATGAATTATCACTAATCAATAAGCTACTGAATATTTTGAACTGTTCTCTACCTGTATTTCTATTCATAGAATTTATGAAATAAGTACATATAGATTCTTTTGGATCTATTAATAAATCATCAATGTATAAAACAACTGAATCAATAGTTGATAGATAGATATCATCTGATATAGCTTTTGCATTTTCTATATAATAAACATCATTCCCTCTAATTTCTTTATCTTTTACTTCATCTAATATAACATGATGATCCAATAGAATGGGTATTTGAAAATCATTTAAATAAGGAGAACCTTTATTATTTAAAGTTGATAGAATTTTAATTCCATGAATATTTTCTCTGAAAACTGTACTATCGATAATAAATCTATTTAAATCATCGAGTGATAATATAGAACCTGGTGGTATTTTATTTTTCTCAAAAGCAGAATTAATTGGTGCTAAGAATGTTATATTTTCCAAAGAATTAACATAATCTATCAAATCACTATGTTGTAATGTCATTATGAGATCAGAGAATGATTCATTTGAAGATAATACATCTATAATTGACTTTGTCGGTATTTTCCCATCAGATGCACAAACAAAGGATATAATGACTAATATTGCCATGAATATCTGATTCGGCAGTATAAACATTTGCATTGTTATATATATATATATATATATATATATATATATATATATAGGGTAATAGTATATCTAAGAAGAAAAACCAAATACAAATCAAAAAAAAAAAGGGGGTCCAATAGAACATTTATATATCGATTATATTAAATATTAAATTAACCCTTTTGCAATGAGCCTCAAAAAAAAAATTCTTCTTCTCCTTTATGGATAAAAAAAAAGTCGCGCTCGAAAAACAAAAATGAATTGAGGGGAGAGAGGGGGAGAGAGAAAGAAAGAAAGAAAGAAAGAACAGTAGGGAGAGTAGTAGAGATTTCGCGACTGATCAAAGGGTTTATGAGGAAAGAGAATTTTCTGTAGAGGGGCGTTTCCCACAAATTCCCACAAATTTCAAGAAAAAATATCTTTCTTCCATTTTGTTCCATTATATTGTGTTGTTGTGTTAACAGTGTGCTTACAGTATTCAATTCAAACTATAATTTACAAGTTTGAGACATTAGAGTTAGTTAGGAAAGAGTGAGAGAAAATGGATTCAACCCAAACATACGTAGAGGATCAAGTAGCAGCAGCAGCCGCAACTACTGTCGAAGAAATGGAACAATTGAGGGCTCATGTATCATTGATGGAACAAGAATCTGCAAAATTACAAGAAATGCAAGATGAAATGATGGCTGATGATAATGAAGCTTTCAATGATTCAAATAATAACCTTGAATCAGGTGAAATGGGTGATATCAATGGTATCAATGGAGGAAATACAGGTGAAGAAACAGGTGAAGAAACAGGAGAAGGTGGTGAAGATTCAGAAGGTAATAAACATTTATCTATTGAAGAAAGACAAGAAATTGATAATAGATCCATTTATGTTGGTAATATTGATTACAATGCTACTCCTGAAGATCTTCAAGAAATTTTTAAATCTTCAGGTACAATCAATAGAATTACAATTTTAACTAATAGAATGACTGGTATTCCTCTTGGATATGGTTTTGTTGAATTCGAATCTCCAGATGCAATTCCTGAAGCTTTGAAACTTGATCAATCTGATTTTAAAGGACGTCCTTTAAAAGTTATACAGAAGAGAACAAATTTACCAGGTTTTGGTAGAGGTGGTTTTAGAGGTAGAGGTAGAGGTAGAGGAGGTTTCAGAGGTAGAGGTGGATATTCTAGAGGTGGATTTAGAGGTAGAGGTAATTTTAGAGGTAGAGGAAACTTCAGAGGTAGAGGAAACTTTAGAGGTAGAGGTAATTTCAGAGGTAGAGGTGATAGTAATTTCTCTCCTTACTGAATTGATTATACTACTATACAATACTCAATGGATTATGATTGATTACTTACTCATTCTCTTTCCATAAAGTAGTATAATATGATAAATTATATGCTTTTTTATCTTTTTTTTTTTTCTATTTTTTCCCCCTTAAATAATCTATATATTGTATATTACTATACTACTACTATATTTTCTAATAGATTGTACAATAAAATTGAATATCGGGTTGAACTTAATGGTAATTCTATTCTTATTATTATACATATATATATGTATGTATGTATGTATGTATGTATGTACTATTTTTTTAACAATAACTGGTACATCTTTTAACCATCCAGTCAAAATTTATACTCTTTATTTTATAATAGTGATATTTGTACAACGAACATGTTCAATGTTTTTTATTAATTTTTTCGAGGGTTTTTTACTCATATTTCTTCTACAATCATCAACTATACCAAGTGATGATTATTCTTCTCGGCTATACAAAGGTATAAACACAGTTGTCAAAAGAAACATGAAAGTTTATGTTATAATGCGGAAATCGGACTTTCCTTTGAATGAAAAGGAAAATTCGCTACATATTGAGAAAATATTGCTTTATGTCGAAATCATCACATATAAGAGACATAATAGTTTGAAAAACTAAGTTAGTAAAATGTACAATTTAATCTAGAAAAATTGAATGAGAGTACTTCTGTGTTTGTTGCAGTGGAAAATATATATAGTATAACTAAGGATACAATTTTAAAGTTTACCTTTGTTAACTTTATTGATTATATAAGATGCTTCTCTTTTACCTGTAATCCAGGCGGCATGTACACATCCATTACCATCATCAATTGTACCTTCTCCTGCAAATCTAACTCTGCCTGTACCATCAAAAATATCTCGAGGATTCACTAAACATTCAAGTGCAGTCTCAAAATTATCTCCAATTGTAACACCTGTATAACTACCTCTTGCAAATGGATCATTACTCCATTTAGTTGTTCTAATTTCAATAGGTTGTGGAATATCATCTTTATTCATATTAGAAATACGTGCGAAAACTGGCTTGAATACTTGAAATATTATATCAGAATCTTCTGCTTCTTCAATATATTGTGTTAATGGTGATGATATTAATGCTAGAATCAAAGGTTTACCTGTTGGTTTGGCCAAATTCATGAAAAGAATCGAATAATCTAATCCATTTGGTATACTTCTTTTATCAATTGGTAAATCCTCTCTTTTAACTTCAAATTTATAGCTAGGAATTCCTTCTAATAAATCTTTCTTACATGATTGATAATAACATTCATCAACATTGGCAAGTGAAAACATTCTATCATCATCTAAATTCCAGAATATTTCAGGAAATTCAAAGAAAACTTTACCAAGATTTGAAAAACTAATTCTCTCAAGTGAGGATTTGAAAGTTTCAGGTAATTTAGGAATCCATTCAATTGATCCCTTCTCATTTAAATTATCAAGTTTTAAAACGCTTAACGGGATTGTGACAATCAAATTTTCACATGTGAATATTCTAATATTATCAGATGTTAAAGTATTTTTCGTATATACCTTAATAAGATTTTTTATTGAGTCAAATTCAATTCTGAAAACTTGATGGTTTAATTTAATTGATGTTTCGCCAGAATTACCTGATATTTCATTATTCGAATCTTTCAATAGTTCATCAATATTAGAATATTTAGATGCATTCACTAATTCATCTAATTCACCATTATATACATTGATATAACCATTCAAAACCATAGCATCTCTACCTTTATGAACATCCGATGCAATATTTCTACAACTTAAAATCTCCCAAGATGAGCCAATCCATAATTCAAAATAACGAACTAATTGTGGTACATGTCTAATTTGATAATCTGTTAAACAGTATTTCTTACTCAAAAGATATTGATAAACTGCTTCTTTCACACTGACATCTTCTTCAACACTTAATCTATCATAAGAATCCGCTAGATATAATTCAATTTCTTCAACTATTGGTTTCAATCTCTCATTTTCATCTATTTTACCATCCTCATTGAAAAATGAAAATCTACCATCATCAAAGTTGAATTCAACTTTACCACTTTTCCAATATTTAGCTAATAGTGGATTGTCATAACAATCATGAAACCAAGACGCACCAATATCAACTGGAATACCACTTTCTAAACTTTCAGTATATATTCTACCACCGAGTCTATCTCTTGCTTCTAAAACTAAATTGGAAATACCAGCTTTAGTCAAATCTTGTGCAGCTTTAATACCTGCAATACCCGCACCAATTATGACAGTATTTGTATACGATTTTTGCATTGCCAAACTTTGAAATTATATATCTGTCTCCTAACCAATATGATAATCTATATGGAAAGATAAATGAATATTCTGTTTCCTATTTATAATCTTCAATTTGACAAAGACTACCCAATCAATTAATGAAACTTTACCTAATCTCACAAAAGTGAAACAAAAAAGTGGCAAGTTTTTCCTTTTTCCGCGGTGTGTCAATAAAAATTCCTTTTTCTTCATGTTCTCTTATCTATTATGGATGCGTTGATAGTGTAAATTACGTTGTTGCTAACCGCCGATATAAAGTCCATTTTAGAATTTTTCGAATGAAGAAGATATTTACTTATTTTTGTTAATTAAAGTCTGACGCAATATTGTGTTCTTCTTATAATCGTCATTATCAGATGATGCTTGTAAAATATCAAATAGAATACTGCAAGTGAAAAATTTAATAATAGGCCAATTAAGACTGAAATTTGACCAAATACTTAATACTTCAGTCTCTGATAATGCCTTCTCAACTGGGAAAATCTGATCATTTTCAAATGTATCATATAGTATTCTACTCAGTGGACCGAATGCAGTAAGGAAAATAGTTATCAATTTATCATCTAGTATCACTGCAATCACTTCATTTGAATCATCCTTCAGAAATTGTAAACTTTGACAAGTTTCATCGAATTGGAATTTTAATTGAGATGTTTTTAGTAATGAAAACTCATCTATTGTAATATCAATTATATTTGAAAAGAAAATATAACTGATAATCATTTTCGTAAGGTGTAATATCTTTTTCTTTAGTGATATTATGGTATCTCCATCTAATCTTTTCACTGCTTCTTCTAGTACTTGAACTCTATCGTCAAATTTTAAGAATTGAATACAGCATGGAAATTCAAATCTGAATAATTTAAGGTATAATAACCAAATCTGTGGGAAATCAGTAAAATTCAGCTTTTCAGTAATCTTTGTGAATAATTCAACAGTCTTTATTTTAATCCTCTTTAATAGTAGATAGATCAAATTTTTTCTTGTGATTATATCTAAGTTGTTCAATCTGACACTGCTGAAAAAGTTATCATTATATTCACCGATGTAATATTGATCTACCGAAGTGGCATTTTCAAAATTCTTAGTTTCATCTCTTACCTCATTATCTTTCAATATTATATTATCATGTGAATTTTCTGACTCACCTGTACTACTTCCATTGCAATACCAAGCTATACAGTAGTTTCATAAGTAGAAGGCTTTGACTCTTAGAAATTCAAATCTACTGATGAGCGATAATAATAACTGAATACTTTTCTCACATAAAGTGATAAACATTTATCTTTTTTTTCAAAAAATACTATCTGCATGTCTAACAGTTGTTGAGTTAGAAATACATACATTATCGTATATATCACAACTGTAGGGAGAGAAAATTATAGTAAAAAAAATGGAAAAGGTTTCCTACAATGATTTCATCATTAAAGAAAAATAAATAAAAATAAAATACTAAATGATCGAACCCAGGATCGAACTGGGGACGTTATGCGTGTTAAGCATATGCCATAACCAACTAGACCATCCGACCATTTATTGAGTTTTCAAAAACCGTGTTTTTTATGTGGGTACTTATATTTTATGATTAAAGATTTTCAATTACTATGTCATCTAATATTGTTATGTTTGTATCAGGTATACGTACCTTAATGTTTGAAATGTTTGAAAAAAAAATAAGTACAAACTGTACTAAACCCGAAAGAATACAAAATAAATCAAGAAGTGAAAAATCAATACTCAAATTCTAAAGAATATGTGAAATTACCTCTTTATTTAGAAATTTATTCTAGATACTACCTTTCAACATTAACTGTATTTCTTGTCACTTATTGGTCAATTATAACGACGATCCTTAGAGATAAATCGATTCTATTGTTCAGGATTAGCTTCATCACAGCTAGCTCCTAGATCTATCTTAATTTTATTAATGTCAACACAATACACTGTTGTTTCCATTTTGATAAAAAGACATACGTTTATTACATTGTTTATATTAATAGAAACTAATGAGACAATTACTATTTGACGGTAACTTCAAGAAATCAATTTGATACATCCAACTTTTACTTAAAAATAAAGAGCTTCTCTACTTCTTCATAAATTATTTTATCGTTGATTTTTATAGTAATTGTTAATTTTACCACTTCAAAGATGACTAATTATAAGTCTACATAGTAGAGCTATTACAATGCAACAGGTTATGAGCAACATAGCATACATCCGATAGGTTTAAATTCAAAAGAGGTATCAGGATTAACAAATTCAATAGTATTATACATGTATGACCAGAATTATTGTTGGAAGAGGAGATTTTAGAACCTCTTACTGAGTAACTAATTGAAACTTGAGAAACCATATCATGTAACTTATTTTCAACTACAGATAAATTGGCATTCGGATCTGGAGCATCCAAAATTCTGGAACATGCTTGATCTGACTTGAATATCACTAGATAGACTAATCCAGTAAGCTCCTGAACAGTTGGAGCTTAAGCACAAATATCCCTTAAAAGAGAAACCACAGATTCATTTAGGTATTTGTCATTTTCTTCATCATATCAAATAATTGTCTCGGAGAGACTGTTGCATAATCACGATGAATAGCACACAGTGAATTTTAACCAAATATGTTAGACCCATAATATTTTCTGAGGATATTTCTGGATATTTATTGACACGGTATTCATTGTAACGGTCCAAAGCGTATAGCCTCAAAATATTGGCATCATCAGTGAAATCACAATCTGGAATCAAAATATGTATCCATACTTACACCTTGGGCTGTCAACGTTAATTTTTGTCATATCATCGCACACTGAATAGTTAACAGCAGATACAAATTTAGAGGATTCATCCTTTGGACATGCTAGCGCAAAATGGCTCATAACCTGTTGTATTCTAACAGCTCTAATATATTAATCCATACTTAGTTATCTTTTTGAGTATATATATAATGAAATAAATAATGAAATAACTATAATACAAGTTGATTACAAGATACCCTATATACAGAAGTTGGAACTTTTTTATCGATGAGTAAATGTTTCAAATATCAAGTTGTTGCATTAATATTACTGTCTCATTAGTTTCCATTGATAGCTAAAAATCGTTCATATATAGAATTAACAAGAGAAAATATTTATTCTCTAGTTTCCATCAATAATGAATAAGACAATCTATCAATGGAAACACTGTGAACAATTGTATCCCGATTATTTATAACAAGAATTTAAGATAGTGTTGAAAAGTAATTATCTAGAAATAAGAAATAAAATAGAAAAGGATTGATATCTAATTAAAGCTTTTTCATCAATTCAATAAGCGACTTCATTCTGACTAATAAACTAGAGTATAATTCCAATTTTCATAATTATAACTATACGACAACAAATACAGCACATCACACGTAGAACAGCTTGAAAGAGCTTTTAGGGTCTGAAGATATCCTCATGACTGAATCACTGAATTCAATATCATTTTTAGATATAAGAATACTTACACAAGAAACCAATATCACAACAGTGGAATACTGATCTAATCAATTTCTTGGAAAAAATCGTAAAATTCAATAAAACTATGAAGGTAGATTTTAAAGAGTTGACAAGTTCAGATTGTGTTCTTGTTAAGTAATATTTCAAATTGTTAAAGTAAAGAAAGTAAATGAAGTGTGTTATCCTTGATCGTCTCAATATTTCAGAGTTGAATATCAGTGAAATGTTAATACCAAAAGATTACATGGAACAATTTGCAGAAAAAGTATGTACTATTCTTGAAAATGTCTAGATGGTATAAAGAACGTATACAGAAGACTCGATTATCGGAAAAATTTTGAGATTATTTAGTATTATAACTATAAAGATCTTTAACCAAACAAACCTGCATTTGAATATTACGCACAGTCTTATCAGATTAAGAGTCAAAATTACAACCAGCTATAAACTACATAATGTCCAACGTAGAAAACAACAACACCATGAATGATGATATCGTCATGGAAGAAGTCCAACTTCAAAAAAGGGCAGTTACAGTCGATACTGCTATTGGCAAATTAGACTTTGAAAGTGATCAACCATTAGAGGAAATCAAAGCCTATATCAGAGCTGTAGACAGGATTTATGAACGTATGGAAGATGAAATTAAAAACAAGTCGAAGTTCACTAAAGAATCGGCAAAAGAAGGTGGTTGGCTTTACCAAGAGCACAAAACTAAGTACTCTGCTTGGGTTGGTAAAGTTGAAAAGGAACTCAAAACACACTTTGGTGAACACAATTTTGGTAAGTTTTATGATGCAATTTACAAGAGAAATGACTATGATCTCGTTAAACCACATAGTTTAAGACTCTCAAAATTGAACATTCATGAAGGTCTTTTGCCAAAGGAATACATGGAAGAGGTGGCAATTACTATTACCAAAATCTCTGAAAATGTTTGGATCACGGCAGGGATGAATCAATTATATGAAAGGTTTGTCATTATTGAGAATGACAAAATTAGAAAGGAGTTGTGTGACATATTCAAAGTGAAGGTAGTAGATAAATCATTAGTATATCCTAGCCTTCAGATTATACTACTCTATAAATACGAAGGTATTGGGAAAGTAAATGAGCTAAGCCCAAAATTGAATTCGATTTATAGAATGATTAATAGGGACAATATTAATGAGTGGTGCATGAAGGCAGATGTAGGGGATGTCTCATTTGGAGCTCAGATGGAGAAAGTTCTCAGAGATTTACTGACCGAATGGACAAGTAAGTCGCCAGAAGAATTTGAAACAGCTGTGTTATTGATGGGATTTAAACAAATGTTCTATCACCTGGATTCTGAGGGAAGTAAAATCTTAGTAAGCGAAGTGAAGAAGCTTTTGGAGAAGGGATGTTATAACAACCACTCTATCTTAAGCCTTGACTCTGATGCTTTAACTAGGATCGGTAACAAGCTTACTGAGAAATCGTGTAAGTTTGAATACCAATATTCAAACCCAAACTTCTTAACCTTTAATGGGGATGAGACTACCAAATTTGGAGTAGGCAAACCTAAGTTCAAAGGTAAGAAGAGGAATCAGGTGGATGAGGAAACCTGGAACAGTGGAAAAAGATCCAAAACTGTTCAGGGTAATATCTCTAAAGCGGAGCTTAAGTTTGATTTATCAGACTATACAAAAAATGGATGGGAGAAAAGAGGAAAAGGATTTTCCCGTGAACAACCATCACATTTAAAGCTGTCTGCGAAGATAACGAAGATCATATGGTGCAAGGAATGCGGTTTCGGTCACTATCAAAATAAACATTTGTAGAAATAGAGACACTTGATCAAAGATATTTTCAAAATGACTTTTCAGAGAAGTAACATCGATGCCTATTATTATTTGAACTCTGAGTTTTCTCAAATAAATAACGGAACCAAAGTTATGTTGATTAAACGAGTCCTTGGTTGCTAGGTTTCTAATTATCTTGAAAAAATAGTTGAAGCCCTAGACATGGCAGGTCATTATGCTCCATATATTGAAAGAATTTCACTACTAGAGTTTATAATATCTTGTATATATTATTTTAATGACTAGATTATATCGGATATTTAAGCATATTGATATCAAATATCATTTTATCAAAGGGCAGGTAGCAAGCAAAACTGTCAAATTGAATTATATCAATACAAAAGAAAATATAGCTGATATATTAACCAAAATGTTGGATACAACCACTCATATAAAGTTGTCAAATTAGCACACCTTCGGTATATTAATGATAGATTTTTTGATTGAACAATTGTATATTGTACTCTTGATTGTATTTAATGACAAACATTCATTTTGATGCCGTTGACTTGAATGAGATTCCAAAACCAATGTCCATGTATAAAGAGGCCGTAGTCTCGAGTTTATACTTCTAGTAACTGGTATGTAGTATCATGAAAATTAAAATTTAAGAACAAACCATACAACATGAAAAGTCGTCCAAAAAAAAAATTAAAGAGACATTTATGCAGCTATTTATAATTCTACGAAGAAATTGGGAAATTGAAATGTTGAGAAACGTCGCGCGCTAAATTTGGTTTGACTTCTATTGATTTTGAACTACGTATAGATTGTTGTAACTAACAAGGTGAAATGTAGAGTTATTCTTTATTAACTTATTAGAGTGCTTAGAATCAATCTAACATCTTTGGTTTAAAAAACTTTATTCAACCCAAACGATCTGATGAATTACTATACTAATCATCAGTCAAGATTGACGCTTGTAGGGGTTTGTAATTGATGATTATCATTTAGCTGAATTAAAGACTTATATATGAACCAGTTCAAATATCTATTAGTAGAAACCATATGAATTTATACTTAATTTTTTGTTTAATAAATACCAATGATTGATGATAAATAAAAAAGCTCAAAACCTTCCTAATAGATGATATCTCTATAGAGTGACATTTTGTTTGTATTCTAGCCAAGAAAACTTGGCAACAATAATGACTGGATGGCCAAGTTGGTTAAGGCGTGCGACTGTTAATCGCAAGATCGTGAGTTCAATCCTCACTCTGGTCGTAATATTTTTTCCTAAGTTTTGTTTCTCTACTAATGTGAATTTATATGAATCTTTTTTACATTCTTTTTATATTATTCAATGAATAAACTAGAAAGGTCTGACATTATACTTTGATACTATATATATATATATATATATATATAAAACTATTTCAATTTCATAATCAGAATATAATTCAATCTGAGAAGCACAATATATTCAACATTTTTTTGAGAAAAATTATTCATTTCTCCCATAATTCCTTACATTTTTTCAGATAATCTCCATATTCATTACCAACCCAATTATTCATTACATTTGAAAATAAAAGTAATATTTCTGAGAATTCCTCGTGTACACTATGTTCAACATTAATTGATAGGAATTTAACATCATTATTTAGCAAATGGAAGCAAGGTATCAAGTTTTTTAGTTCATTATTTAACGAATGAATTTCATCAATCAGAAGTCTCTTTGCCTCATGAGAAAGAGGTAATATCTTTGATTGGCTATTCATATTAGAAAGAGCTAAATTTATACTAGGACTTGAAGATGAACAAGGAGTTGATGATGGTAGTAGTAGTGGTTGTTGTGATTTATTTGGTTTGATTCTTAAAATAAGATTTTTAAGTTTCTTTTGTTTTTGTAAGATTATATTTTTAAAATAAATTAGTTGAAGTTCTTTCAGTTTACGGAAATGCAACATTTGAAGCATATAAGAGATTGAGTTTTTGATAATTATTAATGGTTCCTTAAACGATATTATCAGTTTATTCGTTAAGATTTCAATATTTAGAAAATTCAAATCAATTTTATTACCGAAGTTTTCAATCTTGAAATTTTGATTCTCTAAAATACTGAAAATGTTTAAGAATCCTCCTAGTTCCACCATACTTTCACGTAGTGAATTGAATATATGAATTATATCTTTTATCTTTGCTTCTAAATTTATTGAGATTTTATATATTATTTTAAGTAAATTTTCTATATTTTTGAATACATCATCGTTCAAATCATTTTGAAATTTTTTCAATAGATTTAGCGGAGGTATTGGTATGAATGAAAAATATGGAGATGGTTTAGTTGGATTTCTAGTTTGAATTAACAATATTGAATTTGTTGATAAATTAGTAAATGGAGGAGAATTAAGAATTGATAACCAGTTATCAATGAAGGGATCAATAAACTTACACCAAATGTCTGATTTTGATAATTTCATGTTATTTGTTATTCTTTTAATGAAATAATTTAACAATCTAATTCGCAGTTCAATAATTGATATATCATTTTTATAATGGAATGGATTTTTGAAGAATCTTGAAATTGAGTGCTTTTCAGGTATTGGAGGTATGAATAAATATGGATAAAATTTACAAAGATATGTTCTCAATGATTTGAAATCATTATACCTACGTAAAACATGTGTGTCATTGACAGTGTTTTGTATTTTATAGTAAACTGTGTCTTTTATTATTTCAAAAGTTGTAATTGATATATCACTTGATTCTTTGTAAGTATAGTAATTTTCTACATCGATATAATCATTATTATCATCAGTGTTGTTATTCTCATCAGCATTGATATCAATTTCATTTTCACTATCATTAATATAGCTAGTACCATTGTTATTATTATCGTTGTTATTATTATCGTTGTTATTATTATCGTTGTTATCATTATCGTTATCGTTATTGTCATCATTACTGTATAAACTTCTTATACCACTAGAGAAGCAATGATTGGATCCTAAAAAGGGATTGTTATCAGTACTAAAGTCCAAATCATCGGCATCATACTCCATGTTTATCGATATCTAAGTGTACGACACACTTGAAACATAAAAAAAACTAAAAGAAATCATCTAACCATCAATTTTGAGATGTTCATTTGAGAGAAAATAGAAAAAAAAAACAAGAAATTTGGTGATTAATCAATCTGATACATACATTTCCGCATAGGGACACATTCACTACATTGTTTAGATGTACATTAGATGTACATTAGATGTAAATATATGGATTAAGTATTAGAAAACTATACAATACATACATTCCATTCATATTTGTTGATAATATTTTGCCACATGTCGAAGGAGACACCATTAGGATTAAGCCTCCAGAATTCTTGAATTATTGTCCAAATTTGTTGTAAGCTCTTAAGGGAAGGATTTATACTTTGATTAGTGTTAGTTGTCATCTTCTTGTAAAACCCCCGTATCATTATCCTATCTCTCTCTTCACAAACATTTGCACCTAAGATCAAAAATGTGAATAATAATCGTCTATAAAACTCCGGATATGCCAATAAGATTCTAAATTTTTCAAATAAATGTAGGACCAGATTTTTGATTTCATAACTAGTTGCTGAAAGTTCTTTCAATTTGAACTTCATGTAGAGTAATACTGTTGATTTCATCAATTCAAAGTAGCAAGCTGTTTGATAATTTTGTGGTGAGTTGGTACTATCAACCTTCATTTGACAAGATTTTATTCTCTGTTCTAGTAGACAAGTTTTATCTTGAACCCAAGAATGAAAGTTTGATCTAATTTCTTCGTATTCTAGATACAAACTACTATTGACAAAGGTGATTTGATCATCTTCATTTTCAATTCGATCAAGTTTTGGTTTGATGTCTCTATAATATTTTGCAATAGGAGCTTTTATTCGTTTTGCAAATTGATCATAGAGTGCATTGATCTCACCTAGAACTACAAACAAATTTGTACAAATATCTGTTTGACTATTCTTATTAATACTTTTATTATCATTATTAACATTATTATTGTCATCATCAATATCATTACTATTTTCAATAAATTTCAGATATTCAGCTTTTGAAAACATTGGACCTAATCTTTTATTAGGTGTTACTTTGATTATTTTGAAAATATCTTGATAGAAAAACCAATTGATAGCCCATTTAAATATATTTTGATTATCATTTTTATGAATCAAAGTTAAGAACATCTCTAAACCAATTTTCTTCAAAGTATGATACAATTTTTCAAAACTATTTTTCCATAATTGAGTGTTCGTAGATAAACCTGTAATAATTGTATGACAAGTTAGACAAACGATAAATTCAATAAGAACATCTTCATTCCATCCATTTGTGTAATCTATTCGATATTCTAAATCATCAATTAACTTTTGTGAGTGATTAAAGAAAACTGAGGAATCAAATTCATTTGTAATAGTTAAGATCCACGTACATAGTGTTATAAGTACGGCATTACTAGTATGAGAAAGAGGAAGTAGATATTTGTATCCTGTGATGAATCTATCACTTAGATAAGGAGATATTTGGAAGTTATCAACGATATTTCTTGCCAATGATTCTAAATCCAAGTTTGAGTTCAGTATAGGATTGAATGATATATTTGTAAAGTCATATATTTTATCAAGGGAATTGAAAGTTGGAATTTCCAAGTAATCGATGAACGATGATGGTGATATGGGGTTATCTATTATAAAATCACCTTCTAAATATTTAGTTAGAGATACTTGTTGATTGGATACCACTATACTTTCATCCACATTAACCTTATTTTCTTCATTATTCAGCCCTGCAGATAGTTTAAAATCCCCATCCTTTAATATCCATTTCTTACCTTTACCATCTACACATGGAACTTTCCTCTTCCGACATGAAGCACACGGTCTCTCTTCATCACATCTTTTCTTTCTACGACGACATTCAGCACATGAAATCGTCGAACGATGCAGAGAGTTGCCCACAAACCTAACTCTAACCATATCCAAACCAATTATCTACCTTACCATTTAATAATCATCTACCAACTCTATCTTATCAGAACAACTCTTATCATGAAATGTACACATTGATCTATTCCTCGGAAATTTCGGAATCTGCCAACTCTTTCTCCTTTTCTCTCTTTCTGCCTCCCCCCCTTTTTTTTTTCTCGATCAGGATATTTCATCTCATTTCATTTTATTTCATTTTATTTATAGTTTTCCAATAAAGGAGATATAATAGCAAGGACAGTTTCATGGTATTTTGAATTATATTGATACAAATGGTTTAAAGTTTCTTTCTTCTTCTTTTTTTATATATATATTTCTAGCATCTACAAGTAATGTCATCAGATAATCCCTTTGAATCAACTTATGAAAACCCCTTTTCAGATCCATATGTTCCTTCTACTGGTACATCATCCAAAGATCCTTATTCTAGACCCCCAATTAACGATAATTTCAACAATGATTATAATGAAGAAGGTTTCCTAAATAAATGTCAAAGTATTAAAGAACAAATCAATCAATATAAACTAGAAGCAAATCAACTTCAACAATTACAGCAACAACAAATTACAGCAGTTAGTGAATCTGCAAAGCAAGAAGCATTACATGAGATTGATAATGTAACATTAGGTATGAAAAGTTTACAATTAGATATTAAAAATAATATTGAATCTGCTAAATTATTAGTAAATCGTTCGGATCCTGATATGATAAATCAAATAAATAATTTAAATAGATTATTCCGTTCTGTTTTACAAGATGTTATAATTGATGAAGATAGATTTAAGGAAAATATAACTCATCAAGCTGTTGAACAATATCAAATTATTAATCCTGAAGCTTCATATAATCAAGCACAAGAATTCGTACTACAAAATGGTACTAATGATATTTTCCAAAATTCTTTAGAAATGCAAAATAAAAAGGCTGAAGCAATGGAAGTTTATCAAAATGTTAAATATAGACATGATGAATTATTGAAAATTCAAGAAATGGCTTCAACTTTGAATCAAATGTTTAATGATTTACAAGATATGGTTCTTGAACAAGAACAATATTTCAATAGTGCAAATGAAAGAATTGATATAGCTCAACAAGAATTAGAGAAAGGGGATGCTAATGTTGTACATGCAACTAACCTTTCAAAGAAAAATAGAAAATGTAAATGGATAATTATTGCATTATCAATTTTACTGATTTTAATAGTTGTTGGGTTAGTTGTAGGTTTAGTTAGAGGTTTATCGGGTCGTTAAAAAAAGTTATTATTGTATTATAATAAGATATATACTATATTATATTATATTATATTATATTATTTTTATAAAAAAAAATTAAATTAAGTTAAATCAATTGTTTTATTTAAAAGCTTTTTTAACAATTTTTTCAACTTCATCCCAATCATCATTTGGTAATTTGATCATTTCAATACCACCAAAATAATTACTAATATATTTAAGACAATCATATGATTTCTTATCTTCAATAAATGAAACTGAAACACCTTTACGACCAAATCTACCTGTTCTACCAATTCTATGTAAATAAGTTGAAGGATCGGGTTTATTATCTTTATCAAATGGCATATCATAATTAACAACCATAGTAACTGATGGAATATCAATACCTCTAGCTAAAACATTAGTTGTAATTAAAACTTTTGAACGTCCTTCTCTAAAATCATCAATTAATTTATCTCTATCATTTGTATCTAATGCTCCATGAAGTACTGAAACTGTATGACCTTTCATCTTCATCCTTTTATATAATGAATCTGCTGTATCTTTCCTAGCAACAAATATAATAGATGATGCAATAGTCATTAGTCCATATAATTCACATAAATTATTAAATTTCTCATTATCATCTGCACAATCAATATATAATTGTGTAATTGCATCAACATTTAATTCTTCATGTTTTAATTCTAATGAATTAGCATTTGGTACAAATTTCTCAGCATATGCTCTAACATCATCTGCAAATGTTGCACTAAATAATATTAATTGACAATCACGTGGTAAAAGTCTCTTAACTCTAGTACATTGATCACCCATACCTTGTTGATCAAGCATATTATCAGCTTCATCAAGTACAAAAACACGTACTTGATTTACATTGATTATTTTCTTTCTAATTAAATCAAGTACAACACCTGGTGTACCAACAACTATTTGAACATTCTCAGGTTTTTCATTTCTACCTAAAATTCCTGGAACTAATAATTGTGTCTTAATCTTAGTAAATTTACCCATTTCATTAATAACATCTAATGTCTGTCTAGCTAATTCTCTAGTTGGTGATAAACAAATTGCTTGAATAGAATTATTATTTTCATCAACTCTTGATAACATCGTAAGTGAAAATGCTGCTGTTTTACCTGTACCACTTTGACTTTGTCCAATCATATTACGTGGTGGATTGGATAATAATAATGGTAATGCTTTTTCTTGAATCTTAGATGGTTTGGAATATTTCATTGCATATAAACCTTTTAAAAGTTCTGGTTTAAGACCTAATTCTTCAAATGATTTAACACTAAATAATGGTGAATTTGGATCTGCTTGTAAATCTGCAAGTTTGATCTTAACTTCATATGATGATTTCAAAAGTGTTGAATTTTCATCAGCATTTACTTCATTGTTTTGTTTACTTTCTTCAACTTTTTCAGTTTCTTGTTTGTTATCGTCAGTTTTAGTTATATCAGCAACATTAGTTATTTTTTCAACTGCATTTTTTTCATCTTTTGCCTTTGTTTCTGCAATATTAAGATGTGCAAAAAGATCTGCTGCGTCTTGCTTTATAGTATCAGACATGACAAAATAATTATCTAAGTGATTATGTGAAAGAAAAAAAAAGACAACGTAAAAGAAAAAAAAAGTATGGAAAAAAACTAAAAGAGATAGTTAATGGTTTTCAACAACTTAGTATTGAGAACTATTCGAGAAGGAAAATGGAAATGGAAAATGAACATGGAAAAATTATCAATACTTTCATGATTATAAAACTATCAAGTTACAAAATGAAGGTCAGATTCAAGGCAATTGGAAGTATTGACCAAGTATCCCCTTCAACAATTGACTTACCTCCAAACACATCAATAGTTGCCTTGAAGAAACATCTAGTTCGTTCGTTAAAAATGCCACCCAATTCTGTTATTTGGATTTATGTAGCTAATGCATTTGTGCCAACGGATGATACTACATTGGAAACAATTGCTGGAATGTCGAATAGTTCAGATGTAATTGTAACCTATTCAGAAGTTGAAGCATTTGGCTAGTATTTATTTGTTTTACATGGAAAGGAAATTTTACTTATTATATATATGTATATATGTATATATCGTTTATAGATTGGGTGAAAAATGGGGATTTTTTATTATACGTATCATGCATCATTGTTCATTACTATAGTATCCAGTTATTTCTTAGGAGTACCATCTGGTCCAACAACTGTAGTGTTTTTCCATTCTTTGGAAGTACCATCAGCGTATTTTTTAGTTTGGAAGGTTGTTGTTTCAATATCACCATTATCAAGAGTTACGATTCTAGTTTCACGAGATTCTCCAACAATTTCTTTACCATTATCATCAATTTTACCTACATCTTTATCAATACTGCTCCAAGAATCCCCCCATTTAGATAACTCTTTAGATTGCCATTGATTCCAACGACGACGATTTTGTTCAGCAATCGCACGACGCATACTTGCCTTCCAACCTAGTAATTCTTCAAGTGATTTGAAGTAAATACCATATTTATGATCAACATCATTCTCAATATCTTCACGTGATAACCCGGCATCCTTTTTACTTACACCAAATGCATTGACTTCACCTGTACCATAATCATATGGAATTTTACTCTTTGGGAAGAGACAATGCCAATGACCACGTTGATCCCAAACTGCTAATCCATCAACATGGTTACATTCTTCATAAATTTCAGGTGGTGGAATTCCCGATGATACGATCTCATTTGGATATTTACTAACTCTAGAAATACTTAATGTGAATGGTGAGATAACATCATTTACATTATATTGTAAACCACGAAGCATATCAAGTGCAGACAATGCCATATCATTTGTTTTCGATAATGTATTCAGAAGTGTACCTGTAACATTGGATCCGAATGGTCCGAAAATACCAAAGTCTAAATCGGAATTAAGATCAGTGCCAAATTCATTGTCTGGAGCTGTCCCGGTACTGACTGAGTTGATTTTAATGTCTTTATCTGGTGAGGATGAGGAAGCATCAAATAATCCCATAGTGATATTGTTTATAGAGAGAGAAAAAAAAGAAGTGTAAGAAGAAGTATAAGAAGTAATAGAAATAGAAATAGAAATAGAAATAAGATAGGATGAATATTTATTATACATGAAGAAACATCTCTTTATTTAAACTACTTTATCATTTCCCAAAAAGGAAATTCAATGGAATATTCTGGAAATTTAATCATTCCACAATTGTGAATCAATTCTTTTCCAATATAACCGTTCATAAATCAATACCATCTTCTTATGGACTATATGCCTCGGTAAGTTGATTGTAATGTTCCGCTAATGATTTATTCTCATCGTTACATGAAAAACTTAATACTGTAGCAACCTGTTGAACATTAACATACAAGAACAATTTCTTCTTTTCAATACTTAGTCCCTCACTTAATTGAACTAATCCCTGTTCATAGATATTTGATAATCTTTCAATGGATCCTAATAATGGACCTGGATCATTGATATTCGAAATTTGTAGAAATCCAGCAATTAATGTACTGAATGATTGGGTTAGTTGTAATGGAACTAGTAGAGTATTTGATGATTTATTCGATATAACTTGTTTTATCAAAGATGTTGATTTTAGAGTGTTTGATATTTTATTACAAAGGGTATCAATATTACGTTGGAATTGTGGCCATAAAAGAATTAATTGCGAATCAAAATAAGATTCTAATAATTCAGGTAAACATCTATGTTCTACCTCCTTTTGCATTATTTGAATCTTATGAATTGTATGTAAAATACCAAAGTAATCATGTGAACATTTATTGATTAGATATTTGGTGAAGTTATTCCCTAATTTTAAGACTGGTGTCCATATTGTTTTAAAAATTGTATTAATCTCTTCATTATCATCAATTCTGAAGAATTCATTCATGAACGTGAATTCTATCGTAATATTATCAATAATTGCACAATTTAAGAACTGGAAGATTTGTTCAACAAAGAATTTGTTATTATTGTTTACATTGTTGGTGTTATTATTGAGTATACTAGTATTACCACTTGATGATGTATTTGATGTAGTTTCTGCAATTTGTGCAAGAATTGCGTATTTGTTCTTTTCATCATTGATCTGTTCGTATCTTTTAGGTAAATTAATCAAATATTCATTGATTATATTAGTATTATCCAATTGTAAACTAATTGGTTGACCATTATGACTGTTTGAGATTAGAGATACATTATTTTCTGCAATATTCAATGATTCTAATGAGCTGATATATTTTATAAAGTTTGAGTAATAATACCATCTAATTGTCAAAACATATGCGTTTTCAATTTCCTTTGCTAATTGTGGATCTTTCAATTGGAAGAATTTGAACATGTCCTTTAATCTCAGTAATTTACGTTGAACTTTAACACTTGAGGAATTATTCAAACGTAAATACTTGATCTTATGAGTCATGAATTTCCTAATTCTATCAACACATTTCCATTCAAGCTGATCGATTAGTTTGAGTAGATATTCTACATCATTGGCATTAAGTTTATTAGGATTTGAATTCTGTAAAATCTCCTTCTTTTCAAGTAATTCTGTTAAATGTTGAACCCAAATCTCATCAATTTCAGAATCTAGTAATGTCTTGATACATTTTGGAGAAATTAATAAGTCGTTAAGTACAGGAGTTAATAACACATCTAATTTGGAACATTTCCTGATTTCATCATCTAGTCCTGATAATCTAGATTGTAATATTTCCATTTCATTTGCTAAAATATGTAAGTTCGATTCGAAATCTTTCATATATTGATTCACTGGTATTAGTAGATTCACTGAATTTTGAATATTTCTTTCCATCATATCAATATCTCTTTGTTTGCTTATAGTGTCGATATTCAATAAATAATTGGTATTACTAATATTGTGGTTACAATTATCATTTTTTTCATTGATATTCTTATTGGTATCTGTATCAGTTGATCCATTAGTATTCTCCTCATCTTCACCAAGTTCGATATCGAAAGATGGTGAGTTATTGAATTTACGATTCAACAATTGTAGACGAGACATTGTAGATGCAATAGATGCTTCTTTATAATGTCGCCTATGGTCGAGTTCAAGTGACGAAGATCTCTTTGAGATACTGTTACGATGAATAGTGGTCATTGCTTCAATAAATTGGGTAGTATGAATATATGTGCACCTATTTGGAAAGAAGCTGGTGTTATTATGTGGTTATCGATGTTGTTGAATATTATCAAATTTCCCATTGATTCCACAACAATTTCCATGTCGCAGAAAAGGAGAGAACTACCACAATTCATCGCAATTTTCGGCAATTGTTTCACACAAGTTTTTCTCTTAACTGCTTCTGCTTCCCTTGGCGACTCACCGGCACTTTATGTCGCATAACGTTGCACATGCGGCTTTAACTGATAGGAGAAAAGTGGAAGTTTCTTTCATTTGGATGTAGATTGAGTCAATTAACTATAAAATCGTGTTGTCTCCCCATCAAGTGTTTAGTAGTTGTAAAATTGAAAAGTGGAGGAGTGAATCTATATCTGTATAGTGGAAATAAGAGAAAAGATGCCGGATGTTGTGTTTGATATTATTGGTACTTGTATCGGCTACGATGTGATGTTAGATGCAATATCCAAAAGGATTGGTGATAAATTATTAGAACATCAATGCAATGTTGAACTATTTTTCAATGCTTGGGGGACTGCATGTGAGAGAGATTTTTCATATCTCTCACAAATTGGTCACTATCAAACAACAAAGAAGATTCTCAAGGCTACATTTTTCAGAACGCTGTATCAAGCAGGTATTGAAGACCCCAAAGCATTTGCATCAGATGAAGATTTAGAATTTCTCACTAATGAATGGTTGAAATTGAAATGTAGACCTCAATTACCTGCCTTATGGAAGAATCTCAGAGATAATGGATTTACAATTTGGTGTTTGACAGATGGTGATCGTGAGAGAGTTAAAGGTTACTTCAAAAATTCTGATCTATTCATGCCAGAGGAAAATATCATTTCATGTGATTCGCTTGGGGTCGGTAAACCTGCACCGGAGGTTTATAGCTACATGTTGAATAAGTTACCAAATAAGGGTAAAGATGCATGGTTTGCAGCGGCACATATGTGGGATTGTTGTGCTGCCAAAAATGCAGGTTTTAAAACTGCTTGGACAAATGTTTATGAAAAATATCCTTGTGAAGATATTTTTGGTGCACCTGATATCATTGCTGATGGGTTGATTGATCTCGGTGATAAAATAATTGCAGCATCTAAATAGTAATTGTATAGATATTAGATATAAAAATAATATAATGTACACATCTCTACATGATTTATCCGCCCTATTCATTGTTACGTTTCTTTTTCTCATTTCATTTCTCCTTTTGAACATTTTACATCTGATGAATATCTAAGATTATGTTAATCATAGATATTGATAAGATAAAAAATTTCAATATACATTATACAGCAAACTGAGTTAAATAAGCTAGTTGATAATATCCGAACATCTCTTGTATTTCGGCGGAGAAATCATCGAAATTTCTTAATGTGGCCGTTGCCGATCGTTTCCCATGATTTGTCGGAAAATAGCGAATCAACGTTAAAAATATGTCACACAGTCGATTCTTATCGTTTCTTTATCTATTGTACTCTAATCCTTTCAATGAATATCTGTATATAAACAAACACTTTCCCGAAGTGTAGAAGAGAGAGGTAGATTTTAAATCAATAATAAAAATTAATATAATAATCAATCTCTATTACTAGTTTTTGTGTTCAAATTTGACTACTTAATACATACATTAAAGATAAAGAGAAAAATAATGTCAAAGTTTCCTGATGGTACAACATCCAAATCAATGGTCACTGAAGAAATTCATACCATTGATGACAGTCTGGAGACAGACGAATTCCCAGATAATGTTTCAATTGGAGACAAAGAGAAATTAGTTGATGCATATGTTGGTACTGATGTTGGTTATAAAAGACAAATCACTGGACGTCAGGTACTTATGATTACATTCGGTGCTGGTATTGGAACGGGATTTTGGGTTGGTATGGGTTCAGCATTGAGAGTTGGTGGTCCATTTGGTATTGTTTTTGCTTATACAATTGAAGCATATATTGTCTATGTTATGTTTATCCAAACAGGTGAAATGACTGCTTATCAACCAATTCATGGTGGTTTCATCAATCAAAATCTACTATATCTTGATGAAGCTTGGAGTTTTGCTCAAGGTATCAATTTTGCATTTAATTGGATGGTTGTGTTGGCTGCCGAGCTAACTGCTGGAATTAATATTATTAGGTACTGGGATACCAAACATATCGTTTCAACTGCTGAGTGGATTGTGATATTTGGCTTTATTTATGCACTATGTAATATTTGGCCTGTTAAAGCTTATGGTTATATCGAGTATGTTCAATCATTTATTAAAATTATTTCAATGGCTGGTGTAACTTTATTTATGTTGGTTGCAACATGTGGTGGTCTACCAAAAGGTGGACCAATTGGTTATAAATATTGGAAAAATCCTGGTTGGGATAGAAATGGTATTCAAGGTATCTGTCTTGCATTAGCACAAGCTGGTTTCTCATTTGGTGGAGGTGAGCATATTGCAATTGTTGCTGGTGAAGTTAAACAACCAAGAAAGTTTATTCCAAGATGTGTTCAGCCAATTTTTTGGAGATTATGTGTTTTCTTCATTGGTAATGCATGGTTAATTACAATGAATGTCCCTTATAATGATCCGTTATTGAATAATGCAAGTGGATCTTTAACATCACCATATATCATTACAATGATCAATGGTGGTGTTAAGATTTTACCTGATATTTTAAATGCATTGATTTTATTATCTGTTATTTCATGTGGTAATTCATCAGTTTATATTGGTTCTCGTTCACTGGTGGCATTAGCAGATTTAAAATTGATTCACCCAGTCTTTGGTAGAAAAGATAAGAAAGGACGTCCATGGATTGCAAATATCTTGACATTTGTAGTTGGTTTAGGTTTAGCATTTTTGAATTGTTCTGATACTGGGGAAGTTGTTTATAATTGGTTCAACTCACTTTGTGCATTGAATGGATATTTCACCTGGTTGGCAATTTATATGGCTCATTATAGGTTCAGACTTGGTTTGAAAGCTCAAGGTATAGATTTCAAGAAATTCAAACTTTATGATAGGTTTTTCCCATGGACAACATATTCTTCAACCTTTATTGTTTTCTGCTTGTTTGTTTCACAATTCTACATTGGTTTATTCCCATTAGGTGGAGCAGACATGAATTCTGCTCAAAGATGTAAAAATTTCTTCTTGACATATTTATGTGTTCCATTATTTATTGCCTGCTATTTATACTATAAATTGAGATATCGTCCAAAGATGACAAAACCAGAAGACATGAATTTTTCATATGGTAAGAAATGGGATGAAGTTGAAGAAATTGAAGCATTACGGGATGCAAAGACTGAAAAAACAGCAAAGGGCCGTTTCAACATCTTTGCCGAAAGATTTTTGGCTTAGTTAAATATATCATTTTAGTATAGCATTTCATTTATATTTTTCATTTATTTATTTTTTATTTTTTATTTTTTATTTTTTATTTTTTAGTTATTACCCTTTGTATTCTACATGAATTATTTCCATCAATTAATTTTCATTATTTATGAAAATATAAAATTTACCAACATCACTCAAATGTTTGATCAGATATACAAAACAGTGACACAAACTATAAATAAAAACTAAAAACCTCTAACTGGTTTAGCATGATATGATTCTTCAAGATATTTGATTTGTTGATCAGAAAGGTCTATGTTTAAAGATTCAACAGCTTCATTAACACGATCAACACTAGAAAGACCAAGAATAGGACATCCACCTTTACTAATAATCCAAGCTGTTGCAACCTGTGACATTTTACAGTTCAAATCTATTGAAATTTTTTCAACTCTATTGATTATTTCCTTATCATAATCTGACAAATCCTTCATTATATGAGACATTGCTAAATCCGATTTCATACGTTCGGATTCAATAAGTTTATTCAAAGGTCTAGCAAGGACACCTCTAGCAATCGGAGACCAATGAATTAATCCAACACCAGTTTCTTTACAAAAGGGAATCATTTCTCTTTCTTCTTCTCTATAGAGTAAATTGTAGAAATTTTGCATTGAGATGAATTTATGCCAGCCATTTCTTTCAGCAGTGAATTGAAGTTGAGCAAATTGAGTTGCTCTCATTGACGAAGCTCCAATATATCTAACTGAACCCTCATTGATCACATCATTCAAAGCTCTCATAGTTTCAGCCATTGGGGTTTGACTATCAAATCTGTGTATTTGAAGCACGTCTATGTAAGTACCTAACCTCTCACATGAAGAATGAACAGCATCAAATATATGTTTTCTTGATAATCCTTGTGAATTGATAAATTTCATATTATTTTCATCTTTATTCTCTAAACCATCAATAACAAATCCTGGTGTTTTCGAATCTACTGGATAATAACATTTAGATAAAATGACCACAGTATATCTCGGAATATTGTATTTTTTCAAAAATTTACCAATCAATTCTTCTGAGACACCATTTGAGTACATATCAGCTGTATCAAAAGTACGTAAACCTACATCATAACATTTCTTAAGAATTCCCATGATTTCGTCCTCATCTTCTAAAACCCATTGACCGTACTCTGATTTTGCACCAAATGACATACAACCAACAATTAATTGGGAAATTTTCAGTCCCGAATCACCTAAATTAACATACTTCATTACCGTTGTTATTAGTATGTGTGTAATACTTACTAAAGGGAAATACCTTTGAGTGAACTATATGACAATGTTTATAATATTTTTCGAAATTGGTGACGAGAAACAGTAATTAATGGGGGCGTTCCTTCCAGCGACATCATCTCAAATGATGTCGCTTTCAGTGGTTGGATGAATCTGAATATTCTAAAAACGAAAATCGAGTACATAGTTGGGAAGGATGGTTATAAATATACTGGAGGTATGGGTCTTTTCAATATTATAGTAAGTAAAGACCAAATTAATAAAAAAAATAACGGGAAATATGTCTAGCTTCAAAATCGAAAATCTGTATGAAATATCTGGCAGACAAGCTATCGTTACTGGCGGTGGGTCAGGTATTGGACAAATGATATGTCAAGGTTTTGCAGCAAATAATGTAGATGTTGCAGTTGTTGACTTATTTCAAGAGAGAATTGATGAAACAATTGAAATTTGTGAAAAAATCAAATGTGAAACCGGATCCTCATCTAATATTACATCATTATGCTATGATATTGGTGATGAAAAATCTAATAAGGAGATGGTTGATTACATTAACGAGCATTACATGAATGTTGATATTTTAATTAATTGTGCAGGTATTAGAAGACAAAATAAGGTTACATTCAATCCTGGTGAATCGTTGGAGAAACTACATGAAGCTACGAATTCTATCGAATGGAAGGATTTCAGGGATACTTTTGATGTCAATGTTTTTGGTATGTATTTCTTAACTGCTGGACTAGTCCAAAAACTTGGAGAGGCAGCTGCCAAAGGTGATGGCAGAGGCTGTGTTATTTGCTTTTCTTCTCCATGTTCTGTTCATAACAATCAGTTTGTTCCAACATATCAGTTATCTAAAGTTTCGATTGATCATATGGTCAGAATCATGGCGGCAGAGTTTGCTGATAAATATATTCGTGTCAATGCCATTTCACCAGGTCTTTACTCTAGTAGAATGACACCAATGGCACCTGATGATCCATCGTCTAATATGAAATACGTACATCTTGTTCCAGCAAGAAGAGCTGGAAAAAGTGAAGAAATGGTTGCAGCTGTGATGTTCCTTTGCTCTAAAGGAGGTGCATACATGGACGGCAGAAATCTTCGTATGGATGGAGGTCGTCTCCTCACTCTTAAAGGACATATCTATAGTGATGAATAGTGCAATATATAATGCGTTATATAACTTGTATACATCAGTTAAATACACCAAAATACACAGTGAAATTTTTTTCTCTTATCTTATCAGTCCCCCCGCTCCCACCATCCCAATGAGGCAACAAATCCCCCCTAAAAAATTTTTTTTTCCATTAGCAGTGGAGGGAGTGATAGTGGGAAGAAGAAGAAGAAGAAGAGGAAGAAGACTCATAATTACACCAACTCTAACTGTGGTCTTTTGCTTAAAAAGAAACCAAAAGCAGTTGTTTAAGGTACTTCATCTAGTGAGTATTGATAGTAGCAGCGTACAGTGATGTCTGCAGCAGATGGATCCATTCCACTTGGTGAAATTATATATACTGCTGTGAAGCCAATTTTCAAGATATACCTTATAATTGGTGTTGGATTCTATCTTTCACGAAAGAACATTTTAACAGTGGAAACTTCGAAGAATATCAGTGCTATTGCAATACGTGTTTTGATACCATGTTTAACGTTTCAGAAAATTGTGTCTAATATCAACAACTCTATGATAAAAGAGATTGCAACTATTGTAATTGTTGCTTATTTTATGATGTTCTCACAAGCAATTGCAGTGTTCGGTATTGGAGTTTTAGTTGGTTGTCCTAAAAATTGGTGGGGTGGGTTGATTCTTTGTGGACTATTGCCAAATATATCTGATTTACCGATAGCGTATTTGCAAACCATGGAGACGGCTAATATTTTCAAAGATGTCGATCTCGGAGTTTCATTCATAATGATTTACATGGGTTTACAGCTCTTACTACAATTTACTTTTGGTTCATATAAGTTGATTGAATATGATTTTAAAGTTGATTTGAAAATGGAGCTTGAGAAAAATGGGAAAATACGGAAATCACAGAACGATATAGAGTCATTATCACCAATTCATACTATAGGAGAATTGACTTCATCAACCGATTTAACATCACAGAAAAATAGAGAATCAAATCATATAAATATAAATGAAGATGTCAACAATATCGATAGTACTAATAACTCACATATACCTGTAACCATCATTTCATCTATTGATGATAATATGGAACTTGATTCAATAGACTCTCATCCATCATCCAATGGAATTAGTTATTTGAATAATATCATGCATCCAAAACTCAACCTTATTAAGACATTGACGAATAATTCACTGGTTAGACAGAGTAGTCGAATGACATTACCTGGGAACCTAACTAGAAATGATAAAGTAGGGTTAGAACCAGAAGGAATAAATGATATCATCAGAGTTTATTCAAAATATGATAAGCTGATTGAAGAAAAAGATATAGATAAACTATTAAAAGATAATTCAAATGAGGACAATATGAATTTTTGGGAAAAGACATATACTAAGTTCAAATCAATCGATTGGAAATCGGTATTTTGGGAATTTGTAGATGTTTGGAAAGATTCATTCAGACAGCCAGCATCAATAGTTTTAATCTTATCAGTTATAGTTGCAATGATACCGTGGGTTCAAGCCTTATTCATAAATTCAACTCAAGTTCAATTACCTCCTGCGCCGGATAAACAACCTCCATTGTCATTTATAATGGACTTTGCTAGTTATATAGGTGCTGCACAAGTTCCATTTGGACTACTTTTATTAGGTGGGACAATTGGTAGACTTCGAATTGATAGTTTACCGAAACGTTTATGGAGAATTCCAATTGCAATAACTTTTGTAAAACTATTCGTATTCCCAGTTATTGGTTGTGCATTCAATTCTAAAATATACTCTGATGGTTTATTCTATAACCAAGATGTCCTATATTTTGTCTCCAATATTGAGTTTTGTGTTCCACCTGCAACTTCTTTACTATACATAACAGCATTTTACACTCCTGACGATGGTAAGGATCATATTCAAATGAATCTACTTGCCTTGGTTTATATATTTCACTACATATTTCTAGTCATATGTTTACCATTTACTGCAACATATACCATGAAAGTTTCACTTGGGTACTGATATGAGATATCTATATAGACTTACAATATAAATAAATACTTCTTTAATTTGTTAATAGAACCTTCCGTTCATTCCAGACTTGTAAGTAAGTAGTAGCGACAGAAATCGGCTAATCCTATGATTTTGGTCTTTCTGATATGTAAGTTCACAGGTGTAAGAATCGGAGATCATATTTTATTCATTGGCAATACATCACAACAGGGATATCGATTTATGGAATCATTGAAGGAGAAACTCTTGGAAACAGAGATGACGTCGACTCCTGAGAAATCGTACGGAAACCATAGCACGAAACCATATCAAATCTTCCATAACTCAGAATCATCAGATAATCAATCATTTGATGATATTACGCCATTGTACAAAAAGTTACCAAATCACAATACCCAGTCCTTACCCGAATCCACTCCAATAGTAGCCAAAACAGATGAAGGTTTCAGTAATCCGATTCAACTGAAGGTACAGAAAAATCCGAGAAATATCTTTAATCTAACTCCTGATCTTGTTACATTACAAAACACGCTCAAACTTTCGAAGAAAAATGACGACGATTCCATTAGTATCGTTAAAAAAGCTTACGATGTATTTGATAAGAGCAATTCTTCGTTTGCATCTGGTAGTTTCTCAACTTATTCATCCAAATCATTGAAAAATACAAAAAAGAAAAGACACGATAATTCAAAAAGAGATATATCAGATTATGATAATATATCAAATGAATTAGATGGTAGACCTAATAGTAAACTGAACACTAGACTGAACAGTAGCCTGAATAATAGACTATCATTATATGATCATAGATATGAGAATAATGAAAAAATACGATATACAAATAACAGCAATATGATTCATGGTGATCATGCAAATACTCATCATGATACTACAATCTCAGAGACTTTACATTTGATATTCTCAGATCCTTTATATATTTCCAATTTAACCTTACTAATACAGATTTTGTTGAATACATTAATGGTTCTTATATTTCTGGGATTTGGTCTTTTCGCATTCTTTACAATTAAAGGGGATGTCGATAAAAAGGTACAGTTTTATGTTAACGATGCAATCTATAATATCAACAAGTGCAAAAGAGAGTATTTGTTGCATCATTGTTCCCCTGATATGCGTGTTCCTGCTCTTGAAGAGAAATGCAATCATTGGGAAAATTGCATGACACAAAACCCAGAATCTGTGATCACATCAAAAGCATATTTCGAAGTTATCGCAGATTGTATGAATTCATTCTTTCACACAATCTCAATAAAAACATTACTCGGGATTGGTTGTCTACTATTATTCTGTATTCTAATACCAAATATCCTATTCTTCAAGTTCAGGTCAAACAATTTTAGTAAAAATTTCAATATCAATAAAACTATTGAATCTTCAACAATGATTGAAAATAAGAAGCAATTGAATAATTTAAATCAAACACCCGTCAATCAATATAAAATATCAAGCATAGGGGATAATGGGAGCAATCGTAAAATTGTAGAACAATTGAAAAATTCCGTTAGATTTGATCCTAATATCAGTTATAGCTTTTATGGTGATCAAAGTGGAAATACTGAGGAGGATAAAGATAGTGTTAGAAGTTATGCTAGCAGTTCAGGAAATGTAGATGATGATCTAGAAGAAGAAGAAGAAGAAGAAGAAGAAGAAGATCAAGAAAATGATGAAGATGAAGAAGACTCTGAGAATTCTGTAGGTAATCAACGAATCATATTTGATTGATAAAACTTCCATAAGCAAAGTTCGAGATTTTCAGTAAAAGCTAAGTTTATACTTGATATAAGAATCAATTATATAGATATTTATGTTACAAATTTATTTAAAAATTATATAGAGAAACAAAATTCGATTACTTAATAATCAAGTTGCAGTCTTTTTACTCAATAATTGACTCAACAACTCTTGACTATTAGTTTTCGGATCATTATAATACAAACCTGGTGGAGCAGCTATCGGTGTACCTGTAATCGAATTACTACCACTATTAGTACCATCTAAACTATTCTGTAGTTTCATCTGATTTTGATGAAGCAGTCTTTGTTGGATGAAGTTTTGTAAGTTGGAGTTATCAGTAGATTTGACCTGTGATTGCGGTTGTAATTGCGTTTGTGTCTGTAATTGATATTGTAACTGTGCTTGTGCTTGAACTCTTGCTTGTGCTTGTGCTTGTGCTTGCAATTGTAATTGAGCATTCAATTGCGATGGTGTCATTTTTGATTGTTCCGATGATTCACCCATCGATCTATTTGCTTGCAAAATTTGTAATGCTTGCGCTTGTGCTTGTGATGTTTGTAAAGCTTGAATATAAGCTCTATAATTATAGTTTCTAGTATAAGGAGAAAATAAAATAGAATCAGTTAACAATGAAATCTTTTCTTTGCTGTGAGTTGAATTGAAAAATCCAAAGATTTCGGTGTTTGAATTCTTTAGTTTATCGTTATCATTGATAAAAGATCCAATACTATGAAACAAGTTGATATTTGATGATATAACTGAATACTCAGGATTTTTGAACTTTGGATCAAGAGTATAGTTGATTTCTTTATTGTTATTGAGCGATTTGAGACTATCATTGATAGTTTTAAAGGAAATTGCAGAACTATCCATAACATTCATACTTTGTTCTTTATCCTTTTTATCTTTCTTTTTGGTATTGCTGTTTTCATAACCAGATGATTGTTTTTGTAACAATTGGGATTTTTCTAACAATTGATGCAATTTTTGTTGCTGTTGCTGTTGTTGTGAGAATTGATCATTTTCAGTACTTTGTTTATTATTATTTTGTAACACATCTTTCAATGTTGGGAATGATAATGATTGAGTGGCGCTGTTGAAATTTGAATTATCTTGTGATTTATTCTTTGCCCAAGAGACTGAAGCAGGTAAAGCTGGTCCACATTCAAAATCATTTGAAGAAAATGTTTGTGATTGAACAACTGAATTAGAATTCATAGAGTTTAGTTGTGCAGTTGAAGAATGTGGAGAATTTTGAGGTGAATACATCAGATCATCAATATTTGTATGATTAGATGTTGGTCTTGTACTATGATCATTGATTGATTTATTAGCCCTATTAGCTAATTCATTCTTGAAATATGAGTCAGCTTCCTCACCTGGTTCATGTAAGAACATACAACCAGGATTTGGACATGGTTGTCCTCTTAAATAGGAAGAACAATATTTTGTTGTACCGTGTGCAGCTTTCAAAACTTTACCATCACTGATTGAACCATCAACCGCAGCAATACATTTAGAGGCATCTTCCTTTCTAGCAAAAGTAACATAGACACCATAACCAGCTTGTGGATTGATATGAGTATTTGATACAGTTGGTTGTCTTTTATTAATTACCATTTTAGTGATTTTACCATATTGACCAAAGTATTTATCTGATTTCAAAAGTGGAATTAGATCATCATAAGAACATGGTGGATTTAAACCTACAACATAAACCAAATTTTTCTGAATTACTCTCATACCAGCCAAATGATGCCTCTTTGCTTGTTCTGCATCCTTTCTCTCCTTTTCAATGATTTTCCTCTCCTTTTTCTTCTTTTCTAGTTTTGCCTTGTGAAGTTTCCATTCTTCAGCTGTGATATTTCTATATTCAATACTAGCGTCATCATATAATCTACGACAACCAGGACATCTCCCATTCAATTCGGGATTATTCCTGATATTATTGTAACAAAATTGACATATCTGATAACCACATGGACAAGGTTTGAAGTTTTTATCAGTTATATCCATTTCTTCAACACAAAGTGGACAATAATCATCTTCATCATCAGAGAATAAAGAATCACTTTTATTATCAAAAGACATTTCTATTCAAATCTAAATATATATAAAATTCTTGTAATGTAATAGTCTATTATAACAGTATTTTCAAATGAATGGTAGAACGAGTTCAGCTTGATAAAGTATCCTAGATTCTTTTGTAAATGCTCAGCACTTTGACACAAAAACTACCAACATCAAAAAGACCATTCACAATTTACACGATACATCAATTTTCTTTTTCTTTTGCCCTTTTGCCGTTGATCGTTCTTTTTCTCTCACTTTGACTTTCCTTTTTTTTTGTATGTGTGTGTCTATGTATGTGTGTGTGTGCGTGTGTGCCCCTTTTTTTTTACTTTTATTTTTTTTTTCAAGTGCACGGAAGCTTTAAATTGAAATTATTCACGACATGATTTTTGCAACATTTTCAGAAACATTTCAAGTTGTTTTAGTTTCATGTTGGAATAACTGAATAGTAAATAACTCTTATCAAACAATGAATATCGCCTCAAATATAGAAGGGATGTTGCTCTTATTACAGAATATGATGAGTTCTGATAATAATATTAGAATTCAATCAGAATTGGATTTTAAACATCTTATGGAATCCAATCCAGATTCATTTTCTTCTCATTTGATTCAAATAGCTCTAGATACAACAAATACTTTAAGTATAAGACAATCATCACTTTTACATTTGAAAAGAATTGTTCCTTTTTATTGGTCTCCTGCTTTTGATAAATTTATTGGTCCAAATACCATTAAACAGGATGTGAAAACTCAATTAAGAAATTCACTTTTGATTTTGATTGGTGATGCTGACTCTAAAATTAGATCAAGTGCTGCATATGCTATTGTACAAATTGCAGCAGTTGATTATCCAGATGAATGGCCCAGTTTATTGAATCATTTATACAATACAACTACTAATAGCGATTCCTCAGTATTTTCTGTTATTGGTTCTTTATTAGTTCTTCAAGAAATTTTTGATGATGTTGTTTCTGATGAACAATTATTTGAAGGTGGTATTGCAATTCAAGTTTTAAATACCTGTGAAAAACTGTTATCAAATACACTTTACAATATCGATGTTAAAGTTGAAACTTTGCGTTTATTGAAGATTTTATGTTATTCTTTTGAAAATGTCGATTTTGAAATTTCTAATAGGAAAAGTTTCTGTGATACTGTAATACCTCAAGTATATAACTTATTGTTGAATAATTGTAAATTGGTTTCAGGAAATAATACTACTAATCAATTAGTAATATGGGATTTCCAACATGAATGTTACACGATTCTAAATATGCTGATGAATTCATTTGCCGATATATTGGAGATATATATTACTGATTCTTTCAACTTGACATTACAAGATTTGAGTAGTCAGAATGAAATAATTCCATCATTGTTAACTCAAGATTATGATGATATAAATATAATCAAATACTATTTCATTGATGTTGATCATTTCCTAGCATCTCAGAAGGAAGGGATCGAATTATTCCAATTCTTATCATTTACAATCGTCAAAGAATTAACATTCTTACAAACTTTAATTGAATTGAAGAATATCAAAAATGTAGATGAGGTTTCCAAAATACTAAATTTACTATTGAACATGTCAATACTTCCTCAAAATAAAATTGATAATTATAGTACGGATTTCAACGAATTTGTTAGAGATGAATCAAGCTTGAATGTAGAAATTTCAATTAGGGATGGATTAAGAGAATTATTGGGTGATATAAATGCATATGATAATCTTGCGTTCATCAATCTATTGATCCATAAATTAAATGGCTATAATGAACTCAATGATAGAAACAGTTTGCAATTTGAAGGAATAATATATTTACTAGAATGCTGCTTTGATAATGATGATAGTATTGTTGGACCTCATACATTTGACTTGGATAACTTTTTAAACTCATCATTATCAGTAATTATGAATACATATTCAAAAGAAGATATCAAATTTCAGTTTCTAGTATCTAGAATAGTATTGATGATTCCCAAATTTTTATTTAAATATTCTACATCATATAAGAATGTTGGTGTTGATTCATTCAAACAAATTTGTTCATTGATTCCAAATTTAGGTGGTAATGATGATTTACAAATCATTAAAGCATCAATCTTGATCTCCATACAATATTATAACTATTTTATTAGGGCCAAAGAGTTCAATACAGATATTCAACTGAAACTTATCGGTCTAATATATCAGCTATCAGAAGATTCTGATGAGGATACAAACTTAATGCTTTTAGAAGTTTTGACAATAGTCATATCAATAGATAATAATAATCTAGCAAATGATTATAATACTTTAAAATTGATCTTAAACTTAGGATTTAAAAACAATTCAAATTTTACTCTGAGTTCTTTAATGTTAGAATGTATTGATGATCTTTTGAAAGACTTGGACCAAGAGAGATATACATATCTTATTTCATTTGCATTCCCATACTTATTAGAAATTGTTAGTAAATTCAATGGTGAGTATGACTCTAGTATTGATTTAAGTTTGCAAGTATTATCCACATTTTTCAAAGATAAAGACAAGAGACTAAAATTATCAAAAGAGATTTTTGATTCTTCATTTTCCATCATTACAAAGTTTTTAGATATATGTGATGATGATGAAATGATCCAATCGAGTTCAGAAGCTTTGATCGAGCTTGTCAGAAATTCAACTGAGTTATGCAATCAATACGTCGACTCTAATACAGGTGAAAATGGTATTCATATTTTACTAAAAAATGTATCTAAGCTACTATCTCCAGATAATTCAGATAGAGCTATTGTGAAATTAGGAGATTTAATATCTCTTTTACTAAATGATTTCAGTCAATTTATTGATCAATATTTGGATGATATTTTGAAGGCATTAACTGTTAGACTAGTTCACGCCGTTGAGGTTCCAACAATTGAAAATATGATCTTAATTTTCAATAAACTTGCAATCTCACAACCATATAATACAATTCAATTCTTGAAAAGTTTCCAAATTGATGGACAACCAGCAATTTATAAAGTTTTGCCAATTTGGTTTCAAGCTTATGAAGTTATGCGTGGATACAAGTCAATTTTCTCAAATGTGCACGCATTTGTTGAAATATTCAAAGTCAATGATACATTAATGGGCCAATTAATGGTAGATGGCGATCCATTACCTCATCAGGTTCCAGATGGAGTTATAATAACGAGATCAATGGCAAAGAAGATGCCAATTCAATTTGAAAAAATACCTGCTAATGCCAAGATTGTTCGATTACTTTTAGATGAATTGAAGAATGAAATGACTTCAGACCAACAATTTCCAAGCTCGAAACATGGCCATACTACAGATGTCGATGATGACGATGACCATGAACATCATCATGGAAACCATGAAGTAAATGATGATCATGAAGAAAAAGATGATGATGATTGGGAAGACATGGAAGATTTAGGTGTAACGTCATTTGATCAACTGAAAAGATATATTGATGAAGATGGAAACGAGAAACGTAGTAGTGATAGAACTACAGACGATATGAAAAATTTGTTGATAGAATTTTTTAAAGAATGTACTTCACAAAATATCTCAAATTTTGAAGAGATATATCAAAAATATCTCTCTGACGCCCAAAGAAGTCTTTTATCAGAGTATCTAATTTTCACCAACAATTGATTGTTTCGATAACATGGCTTTGATTGATAAGATAGTTTTTCATACATTACATAGAGTATATCGATATACAAAACAAGTTATAAATACAACGATTTTTTTTTTGTTCATAGAGGATCACACATTTATACCTCAAAGTCAAGCTCAAGATCAATATCAATATCTTTGATTAAAGCATCAATTCCTTCTCTTCTAAAAATACTTCTCTTGATCTTATTTCTTTCTTCTTCTTTATCCACTTTCTTTTCTTCCTCTTTAACATTATCTTCATGTTTATCATCCGAACGGTAAAATATCTTCAAATTTGTTCTTAATCTACTAAATGGATCACTGAAATCATTATTTAGTAATTGTTTACGTTTTGACTCAACCAATTTTTTCTCTGCCTTTCTGATAAATTCTTGATTTGATTTTTGATTTCTGATATTAATTTGTTCCAATTTTGATGTATTTTTACTGGTTTGAAAATATTGACTAATTTTTTGAATTTCATCTTGAAGTGTTTTAACACGATTCTGATCTCCTATTTCTATTGCAATTTCAAGGTCTTCTCTTAGTTTACCTAATTTCTTAACTCTATCAGCCATATTCATATTCTCTAAAGATAGTGCTTGCTTTCTTTCCATGATTCTGTTGATATCGTTATCCGTCAATCTCTTCGTTGCCATATTTCTCAACTCTACAAATTTATCCTCAACATATCTCCTAGTTGGTAAATCATGATCAGTTGACGCTTCAACTCTTTTCTTATAACTCTCAAATTCTATAGGTAATATTGGAGAGTTGGATAAACATGACAAGTCAACAATTGTAGAAGATTCACCTTGTGAGACTTTCAAGTATGTATTACATATTTTTCCAAATAGTTGATATGTATTACCGCCTCGTTTGACTTCTTCAACTTGTGCCATTTTATATTGCGGTGTTTGTGTTGTTTGTGATACCCCAACATTAACTCTTACAAAAGTACCAGGAATACATGTATCAAATTCATCACGATACAAGAATTTCTCAAGAACAGTTCTAGTGGATCTGATTTTATTATTGATTTCATCAAGTGACGCATCTTTGTAGAGAGATTGATCATAGTCATTTCTAGATCTGGATGATCTAGACGATCTATCGGATGATTTGGTGAATCTCTTATTTGCAGGAGAATATCTATCATCGGAGTAATAAGCATCATCTTCATCGTCATCATCATCATTATAACCTGCGAGTTGTTTCAAATCATCATCGTCATCATCATCATCGTAATCTTGACCTTCTTCTGATCCATAGCGGACATCTTCATCTTCATCCTCATTATATTTATTACCACTCGAATCTTTTCTATTTTTCCGTTGTCTTTGTCTTTTCAATTCTGATAATTTACTAGTTTTCAATTTCTTAGCAGAAGATGACGTTCCTCTTTTGATAGATTTTGATTCGACTTTGCTCTGTTTAGCTCTCAAGGCTAAAAATCGACGTTCTCTAAACTTTTCCTTCTCTTGTATACGATCATATAAAATTCCTTCTCTAGATATTTCATCCATTTGCATCAATTGATGCTTATCCTCTTCGTTTTTATACTTTCCTTCTAATGGATAAGGATCCTCTTCTGGATCTAGTTCATTGAGTTCATCGTTATCATCATCATCATTATCATCATTATTATTACCGTTGCCATAATAATTATCGTCCATATCGTCGTCGTCATCATCGTCATCATCATCTAATACTCTCTTTTTGGTTCCAGAACGCTTCTTTGATGCTGGTTGTGTTTCATGTTCACTCTCATCAGCGGAAGAAATTCCTGCCAACTCTAGAAGATCGTCATCACTGTCACTCATGTTTAGTTTCCAATAATACAAACCAAAAAGAATATCTATTGTAGCCAACAAAGAACCAACAATTAATGTTCACCAGAGTTGATTTCATTTCAAGCAATTCCAAAATCCGCGCCTTTCCTACTAAAGCAATGTGGCAGTAAAAAAAAATGCACATGTTGATTTGACTGTTTAATTGATGTAAATAATAAATGATTGACATCATGATTCATCATCATAAATGGTATATATGATCAGTGATAAGTAATCCAGTTATCAACCCAACTAGATAAAGTTTTGAGATGCTGCAGAATAAAGGACCCAGTCAGAAAAAGATAGTGGCAACAGATTCATTGGGGAAAACACCAACCGCCAAAAGATCACCATCAATTTTAGTTACAGATGTTAGGAAAAACCAAACAAAGGCTCCATTTGCAGGTAATAAAATGGTAAAACAAAGGTATAAGGAGGAAAAAAATAAAGATAGAGTTTCCAACCTTGTTAACAGTATGCGTAGATCATCAAATTCGAAGTATTCAAATATATCAGTCTCAAAATTAACATCTGATATCAGTGATATACCTTCTTCTAGACAGAGAGAACCTCCTCCATTCATGATGTCTGAATCTTTTGGCCCAGTAATTACACCTCAGCGAGTTCCACAATATGTTAAGAATCTACCGAGTAGAACATCCAAAGTAACTCAAAAATTAGTTTTGATTCCAGAAAATAAACTAAATAATTTCAACGATTCAAAGGAAAAATCAACAACTGAAAATATTTTTCAAGAAGTTTATAATAGAACAAAAGCTGAAAAACTAACAAAGGAACAGAGAGAAAGTGAATATCCTAGAGTTACGGCTTATTTAATTGCCGAAGGTTTTAATCTAAGATTAACATCAAAATTTCTAGCTAAGTATCATATGGTTCAACCGAGATTATATGATGAAGTTCTTTATATACCATATTCATTACCATTACTTCCTGGAGATAATGGATACAGAGTTCAATCCAATACATCATTAAGAATGCAACGTGGTATTCAATTGATGGAAAATTTCATTAACAAATCAGAGGAACGAGATTATCATTATGAATTTTACTCCGGTGCAGATAATGAAAATAATGAAGTAACAACAGATACCGAATTGTTACCAGACTCTTCTTCTAATAATAACAATGATTTTGATCCCTCGGAACCACAATTTTTTGTTAGCTCAAGTCCTACAGAGAGTATTTTAGACAACGACGATCGATCAAATTCAAACAATTCGAGCAAATCAAACGATTCCACAGATTCAATAGATTCAAAAGATAACAACAATACTAATAACGATAATACAAATTACACTACAAATGATAATGAAAATAACAATAAGATTGATAATCAATCAAAACAAAATGAAAACATAGAATCGAATTTAATTTCAAATAAATTGGTAGAGGATAAGAATAGAGTCAAAGATAAAAACACTGAGCTCAATCAGTTGAACGATACGAAAAAAGCGGAAAACAATGCTAACAATAAAAATAGATATCAAGTAAGAAAAAAAGTATCAAACTTACCAGACTTATCAAAACATGCAGAGATGTTTATTTTGGATTATGGAGTTGTTGTTTTCTGGAATTTCAGTGAAATACATGAGAAAAATATTCTTGCAGATTTAGTATTTGCTAAGATCGAACCAGGAGAATTTGATGATGACGACGATGATGACGAAGAAGAAGGAGAAGAAGATAGTGATAGCGATGAAGTTGATATCTTCCACGATAATAAAGACGATGAATTCGAATACGATTTAGGGCCAACTAAATCAGATACCAGTACCAACCAAAGAAACTCTTCGAAATATGGAAGCACAACTGAAAATCAAATATCTGTACACAGTAATAATCAGAATAATGAAGAGGAAGTAGAAGATCAGAAAGAAGAAATGTCATTGATAATAAAACCAGTCAGTGAACATGATATTGAAACTGAAGAATTTCACTTTGAATATAATAGAGATGTTCCAACTCCTCGTATATATAATGATATGATAACACTAAAATCAGGTGATCATTTAATCAAACTAACGATGTCCCATGCAATAGCACAATCAACTAAACTATCTCTATTCGAAAGTAAAATGTCCAATGTTTTGAACTCAATCTCAAAACTTCCGAAAGCATTGGCAATAACAGGAAAGTTACAAAACTATACAACTCATAGACTCTTAACTAAAACAGGAAGATTGTTTCAATTACGTAGTGAAGTCAATTTATTATCTAATGTTCTTGATACACCCGAGTATTTTTGGTCCATTGAACCAGGTTTACATCCTCTATATACAGCAGTACGAGAATATTTGGAAATTGAACAAAGAGTTGAAGTGATAAATGATCGTTGTAAAGTATTTCTAGATTTCTTTGATATTTTATCTGATTCATTGGCTGAAAGAAAGATGACGAAAATCACAAAATTGCTAATTCTTGCCATTGGATTAAGTGTGATTGTCTCAATATTTGAAATATTCATACGATACTTGATAATCTCTAAATTTTCCAAAGCGATAACGGATTGAACTAGGTTTATGTGTTTTGTATTTTTGTAGTTTATAATCTTCATCTCGTATTGAGTTAGTTATTTATATAGTCATTGAAAATTCATATATAAAATTATAAAAGTTTGATGAAAGAACTAATATAGTTACTTACTTATTTCTTTTGTTTACCATCTGGGACAGTGAAGAAAACGTATTTACCATCTGTATTAGAATCTAAGATATAATAGCCTTTTCTTTCAAATTGAATGATATCACCAACTTTCATTTGCTCAACATTAACATCAGCTATAGCTTCTGTAACAAATTTGGTTTCCACGGTAAGGAAGTCTTCGAAATTATCACCTTCATCTAATTTATCTTTGGTAATCAAATGATCAAAATCAACTAGTTCAACAGGAACATTCTTTTCAGCTGCTAACCAAGTTAACTTCTTTTCAGTTTTTCTGAAATCACCATCTAGATGCAATTTAGCATCAATTGAGGTAACTTTGCCGTTATCATCTTTATGAACTTTTTCACAAATAACATTACCCCAATCCATGAAAGTAACTTCTTCACCATCTTTGATCAATGCGGCATCTGCTTGTTCAATTAGTGCTTTTGAAGAATAATAAACATCCTTTTCACCAACTGCTGGATTTTTTTTATGTTTAGGTTTCTTTTCAGAATGTAATTCAGGACCATCAACAATATTAACAGTAACTAAATCTTTAGATTCTAAAGCAGTATGTCTTGGTGCAATTGGATCAATAATTTTCTTATTTGCAGACCAAATAATATTCCAATCCAAGTTGATTATATTCTTAGAAGGTCCTTGAGAAATAATGAAATTTTTCAAGCCTTCAACTGTCATACCTCTTCTTCTAATACCTCTGACAGTTGGGAATCTTGGATCATCCCAATTACTGACGTATCCCTTATCTACAAACCATTGTAATTTTCTTTTTGATAATAAAGTTCTAACAAAATTGACTCTTGCAAAATCCCAAATGTGAACTTTTCTTAAACCTAAAGCTTGTAACATCCATTCATATTGAGCATTTCTATCTCTATATTCAATGGTTCTAAGAGCATGTGTAACACCTTCTAAAGAATCGACAACTGGAACACAGAAATCATATGTTGGATACATCTTCCATTCAGTACCAGTTCTATGATGAGGAGTTAGATTACATCTATAAATGACAGGATCTCTCAAAGTTTTATTCAAAGCAGTATAGTCAATTTTTGCTCTAAGACAATTCTTCAAACCTTCTTCAGTACCATTTTTCATTTCTTCAGTGAAAATCTTCAAATTTTCTTCAACTGTTCTATCTCTTCTCTCTGATTTGATTCCGTCCATTCTTTCAGCTCTCATTTTTTCTAATGGTGTATCATCACAGTAAGCATTACCATCTTTAATCATTTGTACTGCTAATTCATACATTTTTTGGAAATAATCAGAGGAATAAGTGATTTTATCACCTTTAATTCCTAATAGTTCCAAATCTTCAATAATTGAATCTTGATATTCAGTTTTCTCTTTTGAAGGATTGGTATCATCGAATCTAATAATCAATTTACCATTATAAGCATTAGCAAAATATTGATTTAGAACAGCAGCCTTTGCATGTCCAATATGTAAATATCCCGAAGGTTCAGGTGGGAATCTAGTAACAACTTCACCATCTTTAGCATCAATAAGATCAATTTCGAAGTTTGCCTTATGAAGTTCCTTCTTGCCACCTTTAGAAATTTTTTTGATTTCAGAAAGTGAAGTTGATAATAAAGTTGCCATTTCACCGAATCTTTTATCAGACTCTAAAAATTGATACCATCTAGTTAAGTTGATATAAACTGAGTTCTTAATGACTGAACCCATGACTGGATTTGCTCTCAATGCACCCCAAACAGCAATATCTGCAGCAGAAACTTTATAACCAATGAAGAAAGATCTTAAGTTTAAATGAGAATCAATTCTCTCTAAGTCAACTGATAATTTTTTGAAGTCTTTAACAAGAAGCTTTTCATAGGAGAATTTAATCCATTCTTGTGAGTCATTCTTTGCTAATATAACATCTGGAAATTCTGTTGCTAGATAGTTCAAAATTTCAATTGAATCTGTAGAAATAGATTCTCCATTTTTCAAAAGTTGTGCAGAAGTTTTAATTTCATTTGAAACTGTCTTAGCATCAACAAAATCAAGTTTGATATCACCCGAAGTTGATGTATTAACGAAAGCCGCAGCTGTCATTAGTGCATAATCAACAGCTGGTGCTTTACCAGCAATAGTTAATGTGTAACTCATGTTGTAGAACAAGATTTCGAAAAGGAAAAGAGAAGAAGCACAGACGACATGAAATGTCATTTATTCAGTTCTCGTCATGGACATTGAATTTTTTTTTCCATCATTGCAGGGTTGGCCGCTTGTTCGCAGTGTAAAGAAAAATTTCATTATTTACATGAAAAAATATTTCATTTTCAAGTGATGTTGATTATTTATCTTTCTTTTCTTTTTAATTATCTTTTGGATAACTGAGTTTTTGAAACATGGCCACATATTCAATTAGAAAGTTTTCTGACAATACAACAGTCAAGAGACCAAAAGAATTAGCATCATATTCCAGAGATATCGATCATAAAATCACACTTGATGATTCGCAGCTAAGTTATTACTATCTTGCAGACAATGATTTGAATTCAGCAGATGGGATTGATTTGAATGGTGGAATATCCACTTTTAAGAATAATCCAAAGTTGGATTATGGCAACTTTGAACCATTATTAGCTAGTATTATGAAATATGAAAAGGAACACAAAAAGAAAACCTCAGCTAAAATCATTTCATGGAGAGGAATAATGAGAAGTCTAATGCTTTTACCTTTTGAGAATAGAGAACATCTGGTTTACAATATTGTTGTATTTGATGGACAGATGTTTCTACAAATAGATAAAGAACACCACGCCAATACATTCAAGAGATATGAAGATTTAAACGATATAAATAGGAAGTTTACATACTCAGGTTACAAATTTGAGAAAATTGCAACACTACCTAAACCTTGGGCTGAATGTACAAGAAAGGAGATTGAAAAAAGAAATAAATTAGAGGTTAATAATATTGAACAATACTGCACAGTTGTAAAGACCACCATTGGTTCAACACCATTGATTCTAGGTGCGGAAATTGACTGTGTTTGGGATTATAAACCAAAAGATGGAACAGATGTGTTATCACATTACGTGGAACTGAAAACAACTGGTCCATTAAGTGATCCGTCAAAAGTTTTCAACTTTGAATCGAAATTATTGAAAACATGGGCACAATGTTTCTTAGTTGGAATACCAAGAATTATCTATGCATTCAGAGACAGTCAACTGAAGATTAGAAGTATAGAAGAATATAAAACTGAAGAGATACCGTTATTGATTAAAAATAATCCCATAAGTGTTCAGAAACTTCAACAAAATCCAAATTTGAAAATTGTGAATAAATCAATGCAATCAATTAAATTCTTGAGTGGTATATTATCATGGCTAGAGGAAACCATTAACTTAGACGATGAAACTAAAACCTATAGACTGGAATTCAATCCAAATACCAACAGCATGTTTATCAATTTGACAGAAAATAACCAAGAGAAGACGCAACAGTTACTTGCACCATATGTCAACGATGATGAAGGTGGTATGTTGACTGAAGAATTCAAAAACTGGAGACATGAATTAAGGGAGAGGAAATAGTCTAGTAATTGTATATTTAATATCTATAGTGTATATAAGGACAAATCAAGAAATATAATACGTTTCATAAATTAATATGATCAATACATTGATGAATGATTAGTTCATGATAGTCTCATTACAAGAGAAAGTTCTAATTGTTACAATATAGCAACTGCTACACCAGCAAGTATAACAAGTGCACCAACAGGATTGACAGTAAATGCTTTAGCAGGTAAATCTGTGTTTGTTGGAAGTATTAGCATTGAGTCTGCTAAAGTTGAGGTTGTTGAAGGACTATGAGAAGATGAATCTGTTTCCAGATTGATCGGTCTATCTTCATTCTCAAGTGTTAGAGGAATACAATTAATAGGAAAATCATTTCTATAATACATTAGTTCATATGATGCTTCTGAGGACTGGTTTAGGTCATTAGTATTCTTACAAGCGTAGAAATAATTTGACGTACCATTAACTAACAAAGTGTTGTTATTATCAAACGTGAATTTGGAGTTTGTACTCTCAATGGTAAGACACACATGATCAGCTATATGAAAGTTTTGAGGTAATTTTGAAGTACTTGATAATTTTTTTTCTTCAGCATCATAATTCAATGGTTCAGATTGAGATGAGTCAATCAAAAATGCATATTTGAGATTAGCATTTTCATGTGAAAATCTTAGTCCATTTCCATTAATTTCAGGATTATCCGATTTAACAACCAAATGAACAGTTTCAGCAGGTATCAAAGCAGCATATGAAGCAACAAACAGTACTTTTCTCAAAAGCATTCTGCAAGATATTTATTTGCCTTGGTTGACATCAACGTTCAAGTTGCAATGCAATTGAAACCTTAATAAGATAATGTAGCCCTAACACCATCTTATAAATGCCCTAGGTATTTTTACAATTCAGGCTTATTCAAGATTATTCAACTTAAGATGGCTGAGTATTTCTTTAATGAATAGAATTAAATTTTTTTCTATTTTTAGTGTGAATTTAAATTGGCATTTCGGAATTTCTCACTAGTTCGGCAGAAAACCGCCGATAACAATAGTTGGTCAAATTTTTGACACATTATGTACGTTGTTTTGCCATCAAAAACGTCTAGAGTTATCTTGACAACCGGATTATCTTTAAAGTATATTTGTAACATTACTCGATCATTAGCAAGTTTCCCTTTCTTTCATAAGCTTTACTGACATCAATGGCACAAACTTGCATCGTGGTCTATATAACAATAATCAACAGACATTTTAGTCAGTATTAAATATTAAATAAAAAATTTAAATAAACAAATAAATAGAAACTAATGTAGCATTATAGTTTGTAAATTTGATTGTATGTAAATAATATGAAAATAACATCGAGAGAATCCAAATAATGGAAAATTAGGTAAAGTAAATAAAAGTAAAGTAAAGTAAAATAGCACAAAAATATTAGCCACTAATAGTGTTTCATTTTTTCAATTCTTTTCAAACCAAGAATTAGATTAATGCAGCAGCAATACCTGCTAAAGCAGCAGCAGCACTAACTGGTTTGTAGTGTGCAGCAGCACCTGGGAAAACTGAACTGACTGAAGCAGATGGTGCAGCAGAAGAGGAAGAAGGTGTACCTGCAGTTTTTTGAAGAGTTAATGGGATACAACCAGATGGAGCATTTTCAACATAGTACATTAATTCATATCCGGTCTTGGAGTAGTTGTATGGATCGTTGGTATTCTTACAAGCATAGAAGACATCAGCAGTACCATTGACTAAAAGAGTGTTATCATCAAAGGTGATTTGACTATCTTGATTTTCAACAGTGATTCTGACAAAACCACCAGAAACATCGAAGACTTGAGGAACACCTGGCATGAAGTTTCTGTTGTATAAAGCTTTAGCATCAGAATCGTAATCTAAAACTTGAGATTGTGGAGAAGTACCAAGGAAAGCATAGTTAATACCAGCACCTTCATGTAAGAAACTGAGGGTGTTACCATTAATATCGGAGTTATCTGATTTAGCAACTAAATAGACATCTTCAGCGGATGCAATAGCAGCAGATGCAGCAACGAGTAAGGTATTCTTTAAAAGCATGGTATCGAGTATAAGTTTTTTTTTTTGGTTTGTTTGATGAATAAGTAAGAAACAAAAGAGAAAAAATTTTCTAAGTAGAATTAAAAGTAAAAGAAAGAAGAAAAGAGAACTAGAGAAGTGGTAGCAACTTTCTCAACTTGAAAACAAAAGAACGGAAAGTTCACTCTTTTATAATGAAAAACTGGGGAAAAAAAAATAGCAAACAAAGAAGAAAAGCAATGACGTATGACGTCGAGCGAAAATCATATGTTTACTCAACTTGCATTAGTTTGCTATTTATAGCAACGTGACCGGAAACTCTGTCAGCATAACGGCTATATCATTAATGTTCAGTCATTGATAACGGCGATAAGAGCAAATATACTTTCTTCGATTGGGTAAATATTGGAATTATAGTTACAATGCATTGGTTGCTATAATTGTGTTTCTATAGAGAACTCAATTTATACAGAATATAAACAAACATAACTGCAAGTATCGTGTATCGTGTACCTCTTCTTCAATGCTTTTTAACAACACCACTGGCATCAGCCTTCTTTAATATGTATTTCTTATAATCTTCTATAGATCCATCAAATCTATAAACTGTTCCATCTTCACTGACCCATATTTCATTACAAACTTCTTTAATCATTGTCACATCATGGGAAACCATCAACACACCACCTTTGAAATTCTTTAGTGCAGTAGATAACGCATCTAAACCAGATGTATCCAAATGATTGGAAGGTTCATCCAAAATTAATATATGTGGATTACTCAAACATAACCCCGCAAAAGCAACTCTTGATTTTTGACCACCAGATAGTAATTGCATTTTCTGTAGAGCTAATGAACCTGTTATACCAAATGATCCTAAATGACGTCTATATTCTTCATCTGTTTTACCATGAAACTTATCATTCATCCATTCAACAGCATTTTTATTTAAATCCATTCCATCAACGTGATGTTGTGCAAAATATCCAATTCTAAGTCTGGTATTTTTCGAAACACTACCATCTAACGGTATATTATTACCCATCAAAACTTTTAGTAATGTAGTTTTACCACAACCATTAGCCCCAACTAATGCAATTCTTGAATTCATTTGAATATCAAGATCAACATGATTTAATAGTAAGTTTTGAGGATCATATCCAAAACTAACATCCAACAATTGTAAAATTGGTGGTGATAATGGTTCTGGATCATTGAATCTGAATGTAACCTGTTTTTCTTCTTCTGGTGCTTCCAATACAGGTAATTTTTCTAGCTTTTTGATTCTTGACTGTGCTTCTGATGATTTGGCTGCATTATATCTGAATTTATCAATAAACGCCTGTAGATGGGCTCTAACTGCCATTTGATTTTCATATTCCTTTTTTTGAATCTTCAATCTTTCCTCCCTTGTATTATAGAAAGAATCAAAGTTAGCACCTCTATAATAATCCAATCGTTCTGAATGCTGATGGATTATATCTGTAGCAACTTCATTTAAAAATGCACGATCATGTGAAACAACCAAGATGGTTGCAGGATATGTTTGTAAATAGTCACCTAAATATGCACTCGATGGAACATCCAACATATTAGTAGGTTCATCCAATAGTAATAAATCAGGTTTACAGAATAACGCTCTTGCTAATGACAATCTCATTCTCCAACCACCAGAGAATGATTTGGTTGGTCTTTTTTGTGCTTCTTGACTAAATCCTAAACCATATAAAATCGAAGATGCCCTTGCTTCTGCCTTATCACTCTCAATTTCACTCAATTTTTCATGAACTTCTTCCAATTTTTCATTTAGATCATATTGTTCATTCTCTAGCTTTTTCATTTCCAAAGATTCTTCTTCGAATTCTACCTTCAATTTCTCAATTTCATTGATTCTATTATTGATTTGATTTTCTTCCATTAATAGTTGCTTTCTCCAAACATCCGCATCTAAAACAGATTGTAACGCAATCGTATCATCACCTCTAAGTTCTTGTTCAACATGAAGAATAGTAATATGCTTTGGAATATCCAATTCTCTTCTAGATAATGCTCTTAATAGGGTTGATTTACCAATACCATTCTGACCAACTAAACCGTACCTTCTACCATATGACAATGTCAATGATGCATCACTTAATATTCTTTGACCTTCACCAACGTATAAATCAAATGTATCAATTTTGATATCTTTAGATTTACCTGCACCCGCTCCAAATTCGATGGGGTTAACTTTCAAGAAGAAGGAATCATAATCATCTTTTTGTGCATCATTAAGAAGTTTAGAAGCTTCATATTTAACAAATTGGTTATTCCTCTTTGCAACTTTCTTCGCAATTTTGGCTTCTGCCTTTTGTAACTTCTTCTTATCAACTCTACTTTCAATACTTCTACCTGTATGTTCAATATCAGTGGATTGTAATAAAGCTAATGATGAATCCATCTCTCTCTGCTTACTATTAAGCAAACCAATATCTAATAATCTCTTTGATGTATCACCAGTAATTTCTAATTTGGCCATGTTATCTTGTAGTTGTTTTTCCATACTACTCCTTAATTTGGAGCTGAGTTGTTTAACTTTACTTTCATCTCCACCTGCACTAATGAGTAACTCTTCAATAAATGAAACTTCTTTAATGATGTCCAGTTGTTGAGCTAAAACCGCATCTTCTGTTGATTTCAACACATGTTGCACGTATCCAACAGCATAATCTGCTACAACACTATCAATAGAGCCGGCTGCTTGTCTAACTTGTAGTCCTAGATTTGACATATTTTGATTTGATCTATTAGTTGTCGAATGTAGTTATACAGAAGTACGTATCTTTGAAGAATAGGTGAAAAAAAAAGAACAAGAATGAAAAAATTCATACTTTGTCTATTGATATAAGATATAAGAAAAAATTCATGAACATCAGACTCGTCGCGTCAACTATTATTACTCAAAGTGACAAGTTGAACGTCATGAAGGAGATAACAGAAGTAAGAGTCTTTCATTTTGGTGTTTCTATAACTATATAGGAGTATACAAGTATATTATAGATAGGGAAAATTCAGTTCAAAGAAAGTGTGTTATTTTTAAAACTCTCATTTCAAATACAATTGAACTTTTCTTTTACCTGTAAATTCGTCAAGAATAGATTCCACAGATACATTTACTTTATCGAAAACTGAGACAGTCTTTTTATTACCAGATTTATCAACAAATGTCAAACAATAGTTACTTTCGTCAAAGACTGCTGAGTTGACATCACCGAGAACTTCTAATTTGATTAAACTTTCAACCCCATATTTCGGAACAAGAACAACTATACCATTGGAGAAAACTTTTATAATGTAACCTTCTTGATCACTTTGGTTATTCTTCATAACTTGTCCCACATAATACTCAATACTTGCTCTACCAGCAAATTGTGCATTTCTGTGTCTTTTATTAATATTTTTAACAACTAAATCCATCTTATTTTTATCCATATGAATTTCATGTAATGGTTCATAATCAATTGCTGCCGCTAATTGCCTATGTGCAACAATATCACAATATCTACGGATAGGTGAAGTGAAATGTGTATAAATATCAACGGCTAAACCATAATGTCTAAATTCCGCATAACTGAAATTTCCTGATGCAAAGTATTCGGCTGCTAACATACATCTAGTAGCCATGATTCTGATTAATGTATTAAAGTATGGGTCATCTGGATCAACACATCTATCCAATGAGTCGGCTAATGACTTACTACTTTCTGTAGAAATTGATAAACCTTTTTTGATACGTAAAACATCATTCAAAAGCTCAAAGTTGGTTGCAGGTGGTTCTCCATGTCGACGAAGCATTGCTACTTGTGGGAAAGCATCATATATTTTTCTAGCAACTGAAATATTTGCACACAACATAAACTCTTCAACTAAAGAGTTTGTATCCAATAATTTCTTTATTTCAACTTCGTTTGGATCTGATGTTTCACTATCTGTATGAACTTTAACTTCCGGTGACGCTAAATTCAAGGCACCAGATTCCAATCTTTTCTGCTTTAATTTCTTAGAAAGTTTCAACAAAATTCTCATACCCTTAGTTAATTCATCTTGGTTTGATTTATCATCAATTCTGATTTGTGCTTGCTCGTATGCAAATGCTTCTCTGGATTTGATAATGGACTTTGTAAATTCTACATTTATGATATTTGCATTTTCATCCATTTCCCACAAAACTGAAAATGCGAATCTATCAACGTATGGTTTCAAGGAACATAGATCTGTACCAAGTAACATCGGTAACATATCGATTCTTTTATCAACCAAATAAACAGACGTACCTCTGGATGCACCTTCTTGATCCAATGGTGTACCTGCTTTGACAAAATGGGTAACATCAGCAATATGAACACCAACTTCGTAGTTACCATTCGGTAAAAGTTTAGCATGCAACGCATCATCAATATCGACACATCCAGGTGGATCGATTGAACAGATTAATCTATCTCTCAAATCTTTTCTTTTCTTCAACTGTGGATCTCCATTATCTAAATTTTCTGGTACTTTCCAATCATGACCTTCTTTTGGTAAACAAGCAAGGACGTTTTTGGAGAACGGTCTATACTCCACATCATGTTCCAACAACAATGCTTCTTGTTCTGCGTCCTTATCTTCAATTTCACCCAATGTTCTAACAAAGTGACCAGTTGGGAATTTGGAGTTTGAATTCCAACTGTCAATAGCAACCACAATTCTTTTCCCAATTAGTTCTTTAGCCCGTCTAGTTCTGATTCTTATTTTAGGCAATGATTTGTCCATTAATATTACAAATACATTTTTCGCTGAATTACTTTCAATTTCATCTTTTCTAATTGAATTTGGTGATAATTGTCCAACGTAAAGTCTCCAACTTCTCTTTATTATACCAACAACTTTACCTGTTGGTAAAACTTTATCATTATTATCTTTACCATCGCCTTGTATCCTGATTGCTTCTTGCGCCAATAATCTTCTCTCTTTGTCACTAATTATAACTTCACCTTCATCATCATCACCTATTTCATTTCTATTGATAGTTTCTTCATCAATAATTTGATTCAAAGGTTGTTTCCATTTATTCTTAGGTAATAGTTCAACAACAACTTGATCACCATTGAATGCTCTATTCAAGTTTTCTCTACCTAAAATCAAAAGTGGCTTAGGCATACCTGTAACATTAACACTACCTTCTAAAAAGTTATAAGAGGAGATAGTAATATTACCCTGATACAAACTACCATTTTTGATTCCACCCATCAATCTTGCAGAAGAGTAATATTCTGAATATTTGATTTCATTCATATTTCTATCGAAATTTTCAGTTGATGGTAACATATCTTTCAACTTTGTCGAATTAGGTAACATTTCAATGTATTCATGAAGGGTGAATGAAATGATTCCATAATCTTTTGCTAATTTTTTGTTTGCCCTATCTGATGTGATTAATATGGTATTGACACCAGTTAAATGTTCATTAAAAAATTTAGCAGTTTCTCTAATCAATCTATCGTTGTAATCATTTATTATTTCACCATGTTTTCTTGGAATATAAGTCTCTGTATTGAATTCATTATAGAAAACAATGAATCTTTTATCTTCATTTTTGGTTAGTGCTCTTAATCTCATATAGATCGGATAACTTTGATTACGAACTTCGTTTAGAACTGTTTGTGGAATGATAACATCATATAAAACTTTTTCATTTTCCAATATATCTATTGCGTTAAGTACAACGTTTGTATCAACGATAATATAATGTTTTCCAATATCATCTCTTTCAAGGTTCAAAGGTGATTCAGATAAAACAGGACGTGGAATTTCTCCTGATGGCCCTGGCTTGTATTTTTCATCACAGGTTTCACATATTTTGGAAAAACATGGGATATCTGATCTGAGATAATGTTCTCTAACTATCTTTGTTGCATTTCCATTTCTAGATTTGACAAAAACTTTCTGAGAGACAAAAAGACCGGAAGAAACCCTTTTTCTCTTAGCTACAGCAACAGACGATGTCATCTTTGTGGTGTCAATTCCTAGGAAGATTGTCTGCAATAGAATGAAAGAAAAAACAATTCCAGTATTTAAATAATGAATTATCATGTTTTTCTTCAGTTTGCAAAGAAAATTTTTTTCTAGATTTTGTTAAAGCGACAGAACCGATTGAACCTTAATGTGTATTCTTTATGAATGGAAATGAACATGAGGTAATCAATAATATATGACAAGATATGAGCTACGATTGAATGATTAATGGTGTCTATAGAATTATATATGTTTTTTTCCCAGTTAATTTAGACTTATGCTCTTTGAGCAAGAGCATCTTGTTTTTTCCAGTCAGAAATCCATTTTGATGAATCTGTCTTTGGAATAAAGTAAACTCTCATGATATTGTCGAATAATGGAACCTTGACGTCTTTTGATGACAAAATTGTATTGAAAGAAACCTTTTTTGGAAGTTTAACTAACCCACCGTCTTCAGTTTCCATATAAGCTTCTAGTTTTTTAGGCTTGAAATTGATGTGTTTTTCATCCTTGAAATAGTCATCAGGTCTATCCATGACTAGTTCCATTAATTCGAGTGGTGTAGTGAGTTCACTTACCTCACTAACAACATCAAATTCATCTGCTGTAGGATATATTATAATGGTTGGAATGATCAATTGTGTGTCTATTTGATGATCATCTTCCAAATGAAGTTTCGAATCACCTAATGAATCTGTTCCATATGACGACTTGATTGATATGATACCTCGTGCATTCAATGCCTCTTGAAGGGTTTGTTCAACCTTCAATTTTTCCTCTTCTCTCAATCTTTTCTTTTCCTTCAGAGTTTCGATGTATTGTATCCTAGCATCAACGGTTTTTATTAGTGAATTAACAGCAGCATTTTTATCGTCTATAGAATATGCATAAGATAAAACTTGTTTGGCATCATCATATTTCTCTATTGCAAAATATGCCTTAGCGGCCCTATATAAAGCTTTAACATTTTTAGGTTGTCTTAATAAACATTCTTTACAATCATTGATACATCTTCTATAATTCTTCAGTTCAAGATTACAAGCTGCTCTGTTTAGATACAACGCCGCTTCAATATATTTCACACCACAATTAACGTTGATACCTTTTGTATAGAATTCTATTGCATCTTTATAGTTTTTCATTTTATAGTTATCATTACCTTGCTTCTTGAAGTTTTCTGCAATCTCATCAGGTTCACCCTCATAAGCTAGTGACTTCAATGCTTCTATTTCGGGTCTCTCTTCACCATCATCTACATTCAAATCATTCATGAAGAATGGTAGTTTATTCAACTCAGCCATTATCTCTTCAGTTGATTTCGATGAAACTTCAGCTATCTGTGGAGGTAGTTCAGGATCACCATTATTTACAGAAGTAGGTTTTTCTTTCCCATTTTGTGGATTTCTTTTCTCCCATTCATTAACGAGCACATCTACTGTTGCATCATCTATCTCTGATATCTCCACCATTGCGGTCTTTTAAAGAAATCTCTATCATAAAAGACATTCAAAAGGAATATCGAAATGAAAAAAAACTAGAAAAAAAACTTTATCTATTAACATTAATATATATGAAGTTGTTCAGACAGCGAGTTTTCTTCAGATTTTTATGTAGAATCGTTTGCTTGTGCTGTTGAGTCTTTAATTATAAATATACATAGATTCTTATAGAATTTTAAGTAACTGATTATTCATCTTTCCATTTGTAGAATTTCTTGTAATCATCATAAATATTCTTGAATACCACACGACATTGTTGGTCAAGAATTTTATTGACGTAATTTAATTCATTCAATGTCAATATATCCATCATCATATAAATACTGTTGTCTAAAAATGATTTGATTGATAAATCAATTTGATATTGCAAATAGAGTTTGATGAAATTACAAATTATAATAGGTGTATATTTCCGCAATGCAGCCTTTGTTTGTAATAATGCATTGTTTATATCCGAATCTTTATATGAGTTTTCTCTATGTTTGACTGTCAATTGTTGAGTATTTGGTTCACATAGATTGCTAATCAATCTCTCAAAAGCTTGGGCACCTTCCAAACTTAGATCATGTGAGAATTTACATAGTGATTTCATCAACGAGATGAATAGCAGATTGATCAAATGATGTCTGTTATTCAATCTATGTCTTTGATATAGTAAGAATGATGACATTGTTTGACAGATATCAATGTAAATTTCCTTAATTGTTTCTGAATTTGATATCTTTTCTAAGTTATGAGAGAGATTCGTCAAAAGTGCAATTGACAATTCCATTGAATATTGTGTAAAGAGCCATATTTTTGTAGATGATACATTTTTCAAACATTCTAATAAATCTTTCAGATGCTTGAAGTTATAGTTTACAACAACAAGTCTAGTGAATATCTCAGATATAGAGCATGTGAACAAATTATGAGCTAGTTTAAAATCATCATTATTTGATATTTTGCAAACATTGTTGATGAACATTGATAGTAGTTCAATATAGAGTTTGAGTTCTGAGTCTTTGCAAATTCTTATAGATCCACATAGACTAGTCCATGTTTTATTGAATCTATCCGAATCAGTAGCTATTTTTGAAATATAGTTGTCCATAAAAACCTTCAAATCATCTCTATCCAACACAGTATATAATGCCAGAACATATACTGGCTTGTACAGATTTGGTAATGAACATATACTTTTGAATAGTAGTCCTTTGATATTATCATGACCGGAATAGGTAGTTCCAATTTTGGCAATTATTTCAGGTGCATTCAAAAACTTCTCATTATAATTTCCATTCTGCAGATTGATCTCACTTAAGTAATTAACAAGATCTTGGACAACTTGAATATCCATCTTGTGATTACTTGATAATAGTTTGAAAACACCTTCAACTGAATTATTGAACAACTCTCTTATTTTCTCAGAATTGAATTTGTTATTTTGAGATGTTTCCTTCAAGAATATCAATGCAATGACAAAATGAGTTCTATTTTGTTTACATTTTTCTTCTGTTAAAGATGTGAATGTTTTGTTCAAAATTTCCAGCAATGTGTTAAGATAGTTTATGGATTCTACAGGTTGTTGTAAATGTAACTTCAACAATTCTGAGATTATATCATTGTACTTAACATCATCCATTGCTGCCATTTCAACAAGAGCATCAAATTCTGTTTCAATTTTGGATTTGAAGGTTGGCATCTTCAATAAGTTTTCAATAATCTTGAAAGTACATTTTTCATTCAAACTTTTCAATGATAAGTTCAGAATAGTTTCTCTTTGCAATTTATTCAGTGCATAGACAGAGATAAATTGAAAAAGCTTGTATTTACTGGAGTTTTCTATTAAGCTTTCAACAATTTGATGCATTATCTTAGGTTGTGTCTGAATTAGTTTGAATTTGATAATCTTTGTCAGCTCTTTCTCTGATAATGAAGAGATACATTTCTTAACTATTTTCTTGATATCATCCTTTTCTAAAATATTCTCCATCACAATAAACCATCTAGTGAAAATAACAGATTTGAATTCGATACTCGAAGAATCAGTATAATATGAAACAATTGATTTCTTAAAGTTCGAATTGACAGCATCAAGTTTTTGTTCAATGATTCGCAACATTGTGTAGTAGTAGTAATCATCGTTGACAACTTCATGATTCTCAATACCTTCTGTAAATTCATTAATATCTTCATAGTTAAAAAGAGTTAATAAGTAAAATTTTAATTTCCAAGTATATTTACCATCAATAGCAAGCAATTTAATTAACAATGGTTTCAAATCTTGTAAACTGATAATTAGAGTTCTACTTAAAGCATTTTGAACAGATCCTGAATATCCTTTCAACAGTCCTTTACAGACGGCTAATAAAAATACAGGATTATTATCCGGTGAACTGATAAGTGAATTAACCTCCAGATCCACCAGTCTAGATATCTGTGAAAATGATAATCTGATAAGTTTGAATGAAACATAATTGATCATTTTATCAGAGTCAAATATGTTCTCAGGATATTGTGAGACAGTCTTATTCCACAATACAACGAATGCGTCAATTTCTCTGCTGTTAACATATGAATCAAACAGTTCTTTAAATAATAATAGAGAGTTATCATTACTTAGAGAGCACAGCTTGATTATCTCATCACTATATTTCATTGCAACTGCTGAGCTTCTTTTAATAGAATAGATAATCAATTTGAATGATTCATCATTTTGAGATTCCAATGCTTTACTTACCAATGAGGCTAGAAAATCAAAGGATAGAGTTTTATTCATTTCGGTGACTTTTTTTAATAGAGTCGATGCATAGTTAGGGAAAGCTGTTGTCAATAATTTGACGATGTTTTCTAGTTCTAGAATACTAGTTTTGGGAATAATCAATTCTAGTAAGTATTCAAGATCCAATTGGTTTAAAAACGTATTCGACTCAATAGTTGTGGTGTTTTCAATAAATTTTTCAATGAATTTGGTTATATTTCCGTTATCATTATCAGCCAGTAGAGTCATTTTAATCATCCTCTCTAAGTTTTCAGTAACCTTTCGATCTGTAGTAAACATACGAATTGAAACGATAACATTTGCCAAACAATATGAAGCAAAATCAGATCTATGTTTGCTGTCATATTTAAGTGGTGTTCTATTGTTGATTAAAAAAATATCATATGCTAATGTTAATAGTTTATTCCTCAAATCTTCAGAATAATCATCACTCAAAACAACGAAATTGAGGATATCTTTAACTATTGATAAATTTTGATCATCAGAAACATGAATTTTTTGATTGTGAATAATGTATTCAATAGATGCCGTGAGTCCACTGATAAGAGATATATCTTTGAAAATTCCCTGTTTATATATATCATTCAACACTTTAGAGAAAACCTCACCAAATTTGAGTTTTGATATCGTTTTTGATCTCATTGTAAGTAAATGTCGATCATTGTTACATCGTTCCCAAGTAAAGTTGAACAATCTCCAAGTATCTGCTGATAATCTGAATGATTGGGATATCTGATTTGATTGGGAAATTCTATCCACGAGTAGTTCTAATATAAAGTTTTCTCTCTGTGGTAAATACTTGGAAGAATTTACAGAATCTGAAAATAATTTTCCTGTGGTGAACATGTAGATGTCACTGACAGAAGTATTCTTATTTCTCAAAAAACGAGTGATTTCCACTGTACTTTTCAAATCAAGTGTCTCCATAATCAATATAGCTATTTATTGGAATGTTTCTTCAGTCTAGAGAAGTAGATATAGGCTTTCAATATAAAGGTAAAGGGGGTAAGAAGTAGATTTACATGGAAGAGAAGAGAAAAACTTTATATCATTGAAGAACAAAAAAAAAAAAAATTAAAAAAAAATCATTTCAGTTGAGAAAATCAAGTTTCCACTTGTAATTTGTATGTGTTTCTATATTCAACAACAATAATATTTCATTAGTGATAAAGAAAGAGTTCTTCTTGTAGGATAGAAGGAGTACAATATAATGTCTAACAACAATAATAGAAAACCTTTCAATTTTGAATTCAGCAATGTGGCTGGAAATGATGGATCATCTTCATCGTCACAAGTTGGTAATAATAACAATAGTCCATCTTTGTTTGGATCTACAAGTGAAAAACATCAAGTAGGTACCGAAAAGACTCAATCCAAACTCTCTCTATTAGAATCTAAAAATACTAAACCAAATGTAATCACATCTGATAGTGACAACCATAAAGATACAAATGGTAATCAGACCAATGAGTTAGAGTTCCAGAATTATTATGCACCGTCTATGAACCACTTGATTAGCAAAGCACATGATGCCGAGAATAGAAAGAATGGCTCCATAATAGATGAAGATGGTGATGAATTTTTTGATCTGGATATTGATCAGAAAACTCAATTACCAATCAGACATTTAGAGTTTGATGATAATTCCAAATCTTTACTTTCAAAAGACGATAAAATTAAACTTGCAGTATCAGATAAGACAGAGCAAGGGATGCTGTTCATATCAGATTCGAAAACAAAAGATACAGATAAATCAAAAAAGACAGAATTATTTCAGTTCGATTTACTTCCACAATTAGATCAATCCCCTGAGTATGTGACATTTCTGAATTCAGTGTATAAAGATTTCGAACCATTGTTAAAGGATAAAAAATATAGAAATTTCCTAACTAACGATACAAATGTTGATGATGAGTATATGAATATTGGAGTTGTTTCAGCCATTAAAGAAACTAGGGAGGAGAATGAATATTTTTTGAGAAGATTGATGTCCGATCTGTTGATACACTTACGGAAATTAATTAAAGATAAACTTTCTGGTGTTTCAGGGAAGTTTGACGATCCGTGGATTTTGAATTATGAAGAAATCATCAATGTATTGTATTTATTAAATGCATTGTATTTTGGGAAAAAGGAAGAGAGCATTATTCTATTTCAACAATGGATAGAAAGAATCGAGATACAACCAACGGAAGAATTACTTGAGCTAGCATTTAAGCAATCAGATAAACCTTATCAAAATTCTCTATTTTGGTCAGAGTATGTTAAGAAATTGATTATGAGAGGATCATTCTCCACTTTAATCAATGACCTGAATGAATCACAGTATGAAGAATTGAAAGACACAGATGAAGAATTGTTCAAATTGATTACTGATTTTATTAATTTGATAAAATCATATGATTCAGTTGGATTTTCAGTTAATATCAATTTATTTTTGAAATGGAAAAAGTTAGCAGTCGAGTTGAGAGAATCAAGTACTAATATCTCGTGCAATAATAGTATAATTCAAAGTGAGGTGTCAGAACTGATTAATATAGTCTCAGGATCAACAAGTACAATTGATGAGAATGCAAGTTCATGGTATGAACATTTTATCGCACTATATTTGTATCAAATGCCTAGTAGAAAACTCATAAGGGAATATATCAAAAGATCTTTGGACTTGGATCTGTACGAGAAACCTATCCAAGGTCTTGAAACATGGGATTCGATTTGTATTGATTTAATCAATGGTAAATATTTGACTGTTATCTCATCAATTGAATCCTTAGATAAATCAGTTGGTACATTTATTGCTATTTTGTTGAAAGCGTCAGGTTTACTAAACACTTACAGTAAAAATCTCAAATTAGAGGATGATATTATAAACAAAACCGAAACAATGAATGGAATCAGTGATAATATTGATAGAATGATAGAAGATTTAGCATTGACATATTTGAACAATCAAAATCTCTTTCCCATTGGTGTTGGTATACTAATAAATATTGGTAACAAGAGAAGCAGAGAAATTTTATCAGAATTACTACCTAAATATGAAATCAAGGATTCGGATGATTTTGAGTGGATTTTATCGATTTGTTCTCAGTTGAAATTGAATAAAACTATGGAAACTATACAAGAAATGCAAGGTGAGAAATTTTATTCCAAGCATCTACTTCCGAATGCATTGGTTTGTTTTGCTGAAGGGAACTCCAATGATAAAGTTGTATCTATTATTTGGAGATTATTCGAAGAAGTTATGATAAATGGAGGATTGGAAATGCAATTAGCAGAACAATTATTTGAAAGTGATGCTAGCAAAACCAACCCTGTTTTAAGACAAGCACTTTCTCCATTGTACATACTTGATCAAATTATGAAGAATTGTCCAAACAAGAAGATCGAGGATGGCATTGTAAGTGAAGAAATGAAAACCACCTGGATTTGTCGATTATTAAATCTTCTTGAGTTTACATACATTCCGGACTATTACAAACCAGGGCTCATTCTCTTAATCTATCAACACTTGAATCAAAGTATCTTCCAACTGAATGACTTGACTGAAATTATTGAAAACCTTAATAATTTCGATAAAACTCTTGAGAAAGACAATACCATTAGACAGAAATCAAATGCTTTTTACGAACTGATACTTCATAACAGAGATACATCCAAGTATCCTTCCACATTACAAGAACTAATTCATACTACACGTCGGGGTATAGCAATAGAAGTTTCCTTCTGTATTCTTGATGACAATCATCATTACCACACCACCACTGAATGGAAATATGATTAGCTAAGAAATCTATTTGAGGAAAAAAAAACCCCCATATCGTTTATCAACGCCAATGGAATTATTATCATTTAACGATAGTTTATATTTTGTGTAATTTGATTATATACTATAGATTACCAGTGTGACAATGTCCGAATACGATAACGTTATCAAACTTGAACATACCAACCAACTGAAATGTCTTTATACGTATGTAATGTTATTGAAAGAAAAATAGAGGAATAAATAATCAATGAGATTAATACTAACTTGTAAATACATTTGGCAATATGTGTGTCTGTTAATTATAGTATTGTACGTAATAGAGAGACCAGTCGTGATGACTTTGTCTTCTATTCAGACAGAATTATTCGTTTATTGGTGGAGGAAGGATTGAATCAACTTCCAATCGAACCAGCTAAGATTGAGACACCTCTAGGTGTTACCTATAATGGACAACGTTTTAAAGGTAAAATCTGTGGTGTTTCAATCATTAGAGCTGGTGAATCAATGGAACAAGGTTTGAGAGATTGTTGCAGATCTGTTAGACTTGGTAAGATCTTGATCCAAAGAGATGAAGAGACTGCAACCCCAAAATTATTCTACGTTAAATTACCAAAGGATATCAGTGAAAGGTATGTTTTATTGCTTGATCCATTACTTGCAACAGGTGGTTCAGCTGCAATGGCAGTCGATGTTTTATTGGAAAATGGTGTTAAGGAGGAGAAGATCTTCTTTTTAAATGTTTTAGCCAGTCCTGAAGGTATCAAGATTTTCAAAGATAAATATCCTAAAGTTAGAATTATTACAGGTATGATTGATGAAGGTCTCAATGACCAAAAATATGTTGTCCCAGGCATTGGTGATTTTGGTGATAGATATTATTGTATATAATCTTTCACATTTATAAATATCGTATATTTTAGCTAATTTGAACAATCGAATTTGATTAGTGTGATGCGATTGAATGATGTTTTCATTTTTTTTTGATTTTGATTTCATTGTACAAGTTCTTTGCAATTTGTATATAAATATAACACGGCAAGTGATGCAGAATTTCTATAATCAAGCAATTGTACTAGATAATGGATCCGGAACTATACGTTGTGGATTCTCAGGTGATGAAAGCCCAAGAGTGTGTTATTCGAATATAATTGGTCGTCCAAAATTCAATAAAATAGGTTATTTACCAAGTGATGTACATGCGGACGATACATTTGTTGGCAACCAAGCACAAATACGACGTGGGATATTGAAATTGGAATATCCTATTGAACATGGGAATATAGTTGATTGGAATGGTTTAGAGACTATATGGCAACAAGTTTTGTTCCATGATTTGATGAATAATGATCAATTATCAAATAGTGACTTTAATATAAATGAACATTCCATTTTACTAACTGAACATGTATTCTCTTCTCGCAAACAGAGGGAACAGACATGCGAGCTTTTGTTTGAAACATTTGATGTTGGAGCTGTTAATTTTGGTATACCTAGTGTGTTATCACTATATTCGACTGGTAGAACAACGGGTGTTTCAGTTGATATTGGCGATGGTGTTTGTTCAGTTGCATCGATTTATGATGGATTCGCATTACCTGGATGCATCAAAAGGATGAATCTTGCTGGAAGAGATATAACTAACTTACTGAAAATTGAAATAATGAAAAATGGTTATTTAATGAATTCATCTTCAGAATTTGAAATTATCAGAAACATGAAGGAAAGAATTGCTACAGTAAATGATTCAATGATGAATATTGAAACATATTCATCGTCCAGTAGTAATAGAGAAATAAAGTCTTTCCCACTACCTGATGGTAAAAAACTGAATATTACAAAAGATTCATTGGTAAAGCCATGTGAATTATTATTTCAGCCACAGTCGTTTGGATATGAAGAAGATGGAATTCACGAACTTATCTATAATTCAATAATGAAAACTGATGTTGATTTACGTGGGAATTTCTTTGAAACTATAGTGCTAAGCGGAGGATCTACGGCACTTAAAAATTTTGGTTCAAGATTAATCAAAGAAATAAGAAAATTAGATAATGAAGTTAAGTTGAAGATATATGCTTCAAATGAACGTAAAAACAATTCTTTTATTGGAGCTTCGATACTATCAAGTTTGAGTACTTTCAGTAATCTAGTAGTTTCCAAAAGTCAGTTCAAAGAAAATCCTGCTTGCGTTCATGATAAATATTATTGAATCTTCAGGTTATTTGTAGTTTAGAAGGATATATTATCACAGATATAATAAAAACATATATCGGTTTTTAAATAGAAAAGAAATTGATAAATCATATTATTTAGAAAGAAAACCATAAACAATAAAGAATATAGAAGAAAAGAAAAGAAGATAAAGGAAAGGAAAGAAAGAAATGCAAAGAATTGAAAACAAAACAAGATCTAACTAGATCAAAGAAAATAAATGAAAGTAAAGTAAAGTAAAGTAAAGTAAAATAGAATACATCAAATTAAAATACATGAACATAGAAAGGAAGAAGAACATATTTGTTTAGGGTAATAGATATTCCTGGAAAGATAGATTGAGTTTTTCCGAAATCAATAACTTTCATTATCATCCTGAATAGTACAAACATCAATACCAAAAATTTCATTAGTTGAATATCCATTTGTAATATTATTAGTTATTTCTAACTGGTTTGGAATTAAATTGTTACCTTTATTTTTGGATGTTTGAGAACTATTTTTACTATTTTTGTTATTAGATTTATCCTTTATTATATTGATACTACTAGTAATATCATTTAAAGTATTTGTATTTATATTTAACTCTGAAGAAGAACCTGAACCAAATTGTATTATTGTACTTGCGTTTGAATTTGAACTTGAGCTAGAATTCGGGTTTGAGTTGGAGCTTGAGTTCAAATCAGCTTGAGGTATATGAGTATTTAAAGTTTGTAGTAAGTTGAATTTTGGTATTGTAAGTGATTTACTTACTAATCGTCGTTTATTGCTTGGTATAGGAGAGAAATTTTGTGATTGTATCTTTGTATAACTTGTATCTTTGTAATGTGATGTTGGAGATGTATAAAAATCATCAAGATAAGAAGGGGAAGCCCATAATTTCCTAGTAAAAGCAGATCCAGTAGTATGAAGATTATTTATTTCTGTGTTTGTTGCTAGTGTATTACTGCTGTTATAGCTGTAATTGTTCGCTAAGTTAGGGGTACTTATACATTTATTTGGAGTTCTGAATTTATGGTTTGGGGAAGATGGTATTAGTAGTAGATTAGAGTTTGGATTGCTGATATGATTATTATTATTATTGCTACTATTGTTGTTATTTGTTATATTACCCTTTGACATGTTATTTGGCGTTGAATTCACATTATCAAACAGTTGTTTATTCAAAGATTGCAAATTTGACAATTTTTGAGATATTGAAGGTAGTTGTATTCTTTGGCCTGATTTATTTGGAGTAATTGGTTCTAAGATAGGACCTGGTTCAATAGGTTTGATTGGTGATAGCTCGAAATTTGCTCTGCAACTAAAAGATGAAGTGAAATCTAAACTTGAAGTAGTTGTGTCATTGAAACCAGGAGATAACTCATATTGAGAATTAATTGGTGAAGCATTATACGATGAATATTGAATATTTAGTTCAGGTATTGAACCAAGATTATCGCTAGGATTTCTACTGTGTGAATAAAGATTTGATTTACTGATATAGTTAGGATTATGATAATTTAAAGGATTTACATTGGTGAAATTTGTAGCATATTGTGAGATATCCGTATTTGTTGGAGTATTCAGTATATTCTTATAGTTATAGTTTTGATTATCCTTTATTCTATCATTGAAGATTCCATCATCGTTACTATTATGTTCATCATCGTCGTAATCTCTGTTATCATCATCAGTATCTGAATAGTTTGCCTTTGGAGTTTGTTGTATATCATCGACTGTATTTTTTCTCGTTTGGTTTGATGGTGAGGTCTGATTGATATTATTAGAATTCTTGATTTTATTATTATCTTCATCATAGTTACTATTATTATTATTATTATTATTATCACTATTAGCTTTTGAATGAGAAGTACTATTTCTTTTAGATTTCTTGATATTACAATAGATATGTTCATAACCAGGGACAATTTCCCAAAAATGACCTTTTTTATCCTTTGATTTTTCAGTTTTTTCAAACGCTTTATTTAGTGAAAGGTTGTGCCTGATTGAATTTTGCCAACCAACTTCACCTCTTTTATAATATTTAAAATGTAGAGATATCCAATCATAAATTTCTGCCAACGTTAATCTTCTCTCACTCGATCTCAATATTGCCATACCAATCAATGAAGCATAGGAGTAAGGTGGTTTTGAATCTGAAGGATAATTAATTTCTGGCATTTCTGAAGGATCTGGTAATATGAAATCGACTGGTATTTTCGTGTTTTTAGATTTAGAAGATATTGATCTTTTCTTTGTAAACTCAGGTGCTTTCAAAGGTTCAATATTTGAAGTATTATCAATTTGAGAATCCGAGATATCATAACTGAATGATGAATTTGCTTGAGATGAGGTTTCATTGGATAAATTTTTAGGAGATGATTCATTATTTTCATATAGATTTGGGGAAGAGAATTCAGGTGATAATAACCCATTAGAATTTTTCATACATGTTTCATTCGTTGACATGGTATCGTTCATTGATAAATGAGAAAATGATTTCATATCATTGATAGATGAAAAGCCAGTAATACGGAGTGTTGAATGAGGAGGGGTTTTCAATTGTGACTTTTTAGAAGGACTGGTGATACTAGCAGGTGGAAGCAATGAAGAGTAATTACAATTGGACTGCATTGACTCCATATATAATAAATAAATGAAGAAGAGACAAGAGGGATAGGAAGAAGCAAGAAAAAAAAAGATGGAAGAGTACAATCAAATCAATCAATTAATATATCTTTACTATTTGTTAAAGTATCCATAGCATCAGTATATTATATAATTCAACTATAATTGTCATCAGGGGAACCTTTGTGTTTCATGTCAAAACGCGTTTTTTTGCAATTTTTTCTTTTTTTTAGCAATCGACGCGATATTTAAAATTAGAAAAGTTTCGTGTCGCGTTGCGCCGCGTCGGTTTTTTTCTTCTTAAATTCTCGAGAGGTGGTGGTAACTAGTCGACGCGTCGTGTTTCGGAATTTTAAAACAAAACTTGTCTTTTTTGCGAGGATAATTGAAAGATCATCGGAATTTTGCAAAAAAGAAAGGGGGAATGATGAAATGTTTTACAAAAATGCGATGTCGAAGGCTTATCGGTAATAAGGTGTATTATCTGCTGGATCATCTTTAGTTATTTATAACTCATCTTCTTTTTTCTCCTTTCTTTCTATATGCTCTCCAATAATGACGCTTAACTGGCCACCAAAGTGGCTCCATAGAGAGTCTGATTCAGTAAAGAGTAATTCTCTTTCCAAAAAAGTAACATCATCTGCATTGCAACCAAAAGCATCTACTGTTAAATTGTCAAATACCAAAAACAGAAACATACCCAACAAAAATATCAATTTCAAGGAAAATACATTAAACAAAGAGCATTTATCAACACATTGTCGATGTTGTGGGAATATACTAACATATCCTTCAGGCATTAATAGAATCAAATGCTTATCTTGTGGCACATTCTTGATTTTGGATGCACAATATACCCAAGAACCAATTTCTCCATCCATTAAATCAAATGAACTTTTCAGTGATGAAATTCCATTAGCTAGTATCAACTCATTGAAATCTGCTATTTATAGAGACAATATATTCATCAAACAGACAATATCAGAAACTTCAATTGATATTGATATTCATAAAATGTACAATAACGTTATTCAACTAATTGAGAAATCATTTGGAAACTATGATAACTTAAATAATTGTTTCCTTGCATCAAATTATATAAACTTTGTTGAAGTTAATCAATTCTACATAACTTTACTAAACTTACCTACCAAAAGACCAATTTATAAATTGTTAACATATGTACAGTATTTATTAAAGCATCCTCCAGTTGATTCGGTGAAAACCAACTGGTTGTTGATTATTTTAGAGATACCAATCTTGAAAGATTCAATTAATGGAATAAATGATAAACAATTTAATGAAAAATTTAATGAAATCTTATATGATATAATCAAACGTACTATAGGCATTATATCGATGTTAGATATATCATCCATCAAACAATTAATCAATTGTTGGTCAAAACTATCGTCAAATTTCTTCACTAAAAAGATAGATTTGATTAACTTATATATTACATTTCATATTAATAGACTATTACTTCATCTAAACTATGAGGAAAATCATGGTAAAATTATACCTTTCAACTTGACACAAGATGATGTTAATTATAAAGATAACCAAAATTTAATGCTCAATAATAGTAGTATTAATGACAATAATATTAAACTATCGATTCATTACTATACAGATTGTTGGCATTTGAGAAGCGCATGTACTGTTTTATCATATCTATTTTGGTCTAACAACAAACGTCATAAACCATTAGATGAATCATGCTTTTATAATACAATGATTGACTATATCAATTTAAATCAAGATTTTGATATTTATAAATTTAACAACTCATTTGATGAGGAGAACTCTAATCTGAAATTAACAAGTGATTTTTTATTAATGGAAAACTATAAATCACATCTTGGAATTAAAGTTATCAATGGTGTATATAAACGTTCTAATTTCACAATTTGCTCATATCCATTCTTGATTTCACTTGGATCTAAAATTTCAATCTTAAACTATGTTAACAAGAGAGAGATGGGGATAAATGCAGAACAAGCATTTATCAATTCAATCATCAATAAAGATAAAAGTGAGATTTATTTCAAACTTTCAATTCATCGTGATAATATTGTTTATGATTCATTGAAACAAATCAAAGAAAATTCTGAAAATTTCAACAAACTACTAAGAGTTGAGTTCATCAACGAACAAGGAATTGATGGTGGTGGATTGAAAAAGGAATGGTTCTCATTATTGATTAAGGAGCTATTCAATGAAAATACTGGCTTGATCAGTTATGCAAATGAGAATAGATTAGCATTCTTCGCAAAAGATAATAACAATACCCAAAATTCAAGTAACAATGAATTATATTATCTATTAGGTGTTATAATCGGATTAGCTATATATAATTCCATCATATTGGATATTTCATTTCCCAAGTTTATTTATAAAAAATTACTTGAAATTAAGACAAATATCAATGATTTAAATGAACTCGAACCAACAGTTGTCAACAATTTGAAGAAAATGATTAAAATGGAGAATGTTGAAAGTTTAGGTTTATACTTTGAAATTGAAATTAATGATAAATTCAATAATTTGAAAACATACGAGTTGGTTAACAATGGATCAAATATTCTAGTTAATGATGATAATAAACTAGAGTATATCAAAGAATACAGCAAATTTTTGATAGATACTATTATTGAGGAACAGTATAAAGAATTCCATAAAGGATTTCATCATGTGATGAATTTCAATATACTTAAACTTTTTACATCTAATGAAATTCAAAAATTGATAGTTGGTGATAAAAATATAGCCAAGTATGATATCGAAACGTTAAAATCCATAACTAAATATACCAATTGTAAAGATGATGATAATTTAGTCAATTGGTTTTGGGATTATTTTAATGACTTATCAATTTCAAAACAGAGGAAATTAATGAGGTTTATAACTGGATCAGATAGAGTACCAGCAACTGGGATTTGTAATTTGGAATTTAAGATTACAAAATTAATTGATGATAATGGTTGTAATCGATTACCTATATCCCATACATGTTTTAATGAAATTTGCTTATGGGAATATGATAATAGTGAAATTTTGAGATTCAAGATCAATACAGCAATTGAGGAAAGTGAAGGATTTACATTAAAGTAATTGATGATTGTATGTCATCATAGTTACCTACTCATTTATTTATTTATTTACTCATTTATTTATTTATAAAACTACTATTTTTATACAAGAGACAACATTACTCTAAATCAGCATATTTTTTCAAATGTTGTGGAATTCCATCATATAGATTCTTTTCTTTCAAAAACTTTTTAGAGAAGATTTTATTTGCATACTTATGAGCTGAATCTGCAAGTATAGTAACGACGTTTGAACCTTCAGGAACCAATTTAGCAGCATTAACAGCACCAACAACATTAAGTGCTGCAGTACCACCAACAAAGATACCTTCATCATCAATTAAACGATATAACATGTTGATTGATTCTTGATCTGGGATTAAGAACGCATCATCTGCCAGCATGATATCTTGTGCAACGTTATTTGTAACACGACCTTGACCTATACCTTCAGTAAATGAGCCACCTTCTCTTTCAAGACTTTTACCATTTGTTTTAACATATGAGTAAAGACAAGATCCTGGTGGTTCAGAAATGTAGGATTTAACATTTGGATTAACAGTTTTCAAGAATCTTGTGACACCAGACCAAGTTCCACCTGAACCACTTGAACAAGTGAAAGCATCGACTTTATTATTTAATTGAGCCCAAATTTCAGGACCTGTTGATTCTATATGAGCTTGTCTATTATCTAAATTATCAAATTGATTTGTCCAATAAGCATTATCTAAACTTTCTGCATGTCTTCTTGCCTTGTGGTTGAAATTTTCAGGATTATCAAATGGTACAACTGGTACAGGATGAACTTCTGCACCTAATAAACGTAAAGTTTCCATTTTAGAAGGAGATTGAGTATTTGGCATGTAAATAACACATTTGTAACCTTTTGCACGACAAATATGAGCAAGACCAATACCTGTATTACCAGCGGTACCTTCAACGATTGTACCACCAGGTTTAATCAAGCCTCTCATTTCTGCCATTTCAATAAAGAATAAAGCAGCACGATCTTTAACAGAACCACCAGGATTCATCCATTCTGCTTTACCATAAATGTTTCTATTGGTTTCCTTAGAGAGTTTAGTCAGTTTGATCAATGGTGTATTACCAACGGCAGATAAAATACCATTATCTGTTGTTAGAGAGTTTTTGTTGAGTTTATACGACATGATTTTGGTAGATCTTGTAGTTGATAAGAAACGACGTAATTGTGTCATTTTCCCTAGTATTTGAATGTACGTGGTACAATAAATTAAAGAATACAGTGGTAAATTAATAAGTATTTAATAAGATGACTATATAAGTTGTGGAGAAATTCCACAGAATTTCAATTTTAGTAGGAAACGTCCAATGAGAATAGTTTAGCTTCTTACCAACAAACACACAACAATTTTACTACGAAACACGTGACTCTTAGACAACTATTCTCTGCAACTCATCCTTGTTGGTGTTGGATACTGGACAATGTGGTGTATTGGACAAGTGATCATGGTCATTCGAATGTTCTCTGATGAATTCTTCATCTTCGTCAACGATTGAACCGTATGATTTGAATGGACCATAATGTTTGACATCATTTTCATAGTAGAAATAGTAATGTTGGGAGAAGAATATCAAATCAGCAATTATCACTTGTAATGCAAGGAATAGCTTGGGTTTATTGTTGAAGATTGCACCAATGTTACCAACTATATAAGCATCTAATAGTAATTGGATAAATGAGAGTGTTGCACCTAAGAAATCAAGCCAAATCATCAAAATTGGCCATCCGTGAGTTGATTTCCTATTGTAGTTGTATATAATCTGTGGGATATTCTTACAGACACTCATTAAAATCTTCACTAACCCAAGAGATGTGAGTAGATGCATCCAATTGAAACCACCATATTTAGGTTCAAATCCCTGTGATTGATAAATATAGATTGATCCAAAGATTAAATATGAAAATACCAATAACAATATGAATTTAGCAATACTGGATAGTCTTTGATTATCATTCTTTTTATAGTTGAATAAATAAGCTTGTGACATCATAATGAAATTGGTGAATAGATTATGAACTCCGAATATTACATCGTTGAGTTTAATAAGTGGGAATTCACCATATTCATGGTAAAACTCTTCCTGTATAAGAGGTGATGACCACATTAAGCTAGTATACAGAGTATAAAGTATGAATCCCATCATATTGAAATACAGATAGTCAATCGAGATCCCTTGAACTGATTTTAGTTGGATGTTACTAATAATAGTTGGATAATTGGCAACCCCCCATCCAATTACATAAATCCAACCGATTATTGATGAGACCGTTGACAACTTTGAATGCATTGACGATGGACTATTACGCAAAAAATGAGTAGAGTAGAATAGAATAGAATAGAAAAGAATATAAAAGAAAAGGATTAAAAGTACAAATCTTCAAATGTAGAAAGAACATAAAACTCCGTATCACTTATCAATCTCGGCCGTGTGAATTTCACTTCTTGTCGGAATTCTCTTCACCACATGTAAAATACAAATATTATACACTTGCATATAACATATATCTAAAGACATTGTATCTACAAAGTAAATCACTGGATACCAATAATGGATAATTCCAATGTCCATACACGTCTAATATTCACTTTAACAAAAGTATTGGTGATTCGATCACCTGATTCATTGGTCAATCCAATATCTCCAATATCGATTGAGACAATATTACTACTCCACCAACATTTACGTGCAGGTTTCCTCCAAAATAATAATAGTTTGGTGTTATTAGGATTAGGTTTATGACGTACTTTAGAACCAGCTCTCGATATTGAATGTGCTAAATTACTCAATCTTGATTTCCTCTTATCTTTATCTTTATCTTTATCATTTGAACGTCCTCTGTCATCAGCAGATGAATTATTTGAATTACTGATAATTGAAGAAGCTGAAGAAGTTAGAGGGTTCAAACTAGGGGATTGATTATTTGAAGGTAGTAGTTTATGTGTACCATTATTTAAACGTGCCAAAGTTAATGAAAAGATGACTGTTTTACCAGGTTCTAAAGAACGATGGCCCCAATCTTCATCAGCGTAAAACCCGGAATTACATAACATGTCCATCAAATGTTGCTCTGCTGGTTTAAGTTGTTTACCTGCAACGTATCCTAAACCTTCAAAGATTTTATTATATTCCAAGAGTTTCTCTCCAACTAATAATTTGATATGTCTCATTTGATTTACACTTAAGTTCCTCACTGGTGGTATACAATAATAATCCAAATCTTCACGTAAAACTATAATAGAAGGTCTATCATTCAAAATATTTGGATCGTTAATATCGAAATTTGGTGGTTGTAGTTGATTTATCAAATTTAAATCTCTTACTGCTGTATCAAATACTTGACAAATATATTGGAAACATTCTGGTGGGAAATTTACGTATACTATATCATCTTCTGTAAGATTTGTTATTACTTGTCCATCCATACCGATGAATATTCCATTGGGGAAAAGGCAAAGTAAAATCGATTCAGGTAATGCCATCAAGTCATCCCTTGTAATTGTAAACATATGTCCTCTCATATTCATCTTAATCTCTGTATTATAATCATCCATCAACTCATCCTGTGCACTGATGAAACCAGCATCATTCTGATTAACTTGTGTGACTATATCATTGTATGACATCTTGTTGTATAGTCTTAGATATAGTAATACACTAATATACTAATATCATACCTTACACAACTTGTAGTTCCTTGTTTCTTCACTTTCATTCCTTTTTTTTTTCTTTTTTTTCTCTTTTTAAAATCCGCGCAATGACGGGACTTTCGGAAAAAGGATGAGTTGAATGGAGAATTCCTGTTTTCTGCCATCACCTTGTTTTGATATGTGGCTATATATTACATTAAGAGTGTCAAATTGCAACAACAGTTTATGCCAGAGTCAATGTCTGCAAATATAGATGATAATAATCACCAATTGGACAGTTTGAATTCAAGTAATACTGAAATGTTAGACGGATTCCATCGATCATCGCTTTATAAGAGAGTAAGCGGATCTTTTACTAAGAGAATCCATACAGATAATTCAAGTTCTGATAGAGTTGGCACAGAAGGAGAAAGTGGAAGAAATAATGAAGGTGAATATGATGAAGGTGAAGAAGAAGAAGATGAAGATGATGAAGATGATGAAGATGATGAAGATGATGATGTGTTTTGGGACTCTGATGATGAATTCAAACATGATATCAACTCGTCTCCTCGTGAATCAACAAAGTTCATTTCAAGAGATATAGATGCTTTAAAACGTCGTCATAATAATAAAGGTTATTTGGACGGTCTAACTAAGGGGAAAGACGAAGGTTTACAGGCTGGATTTGATGCTGGATATCCGATAGGTGCACAATTAGGTGGTCTGGTTGGTGAATTAATCGCAGAAACTGTTTGGAGATCAACAATGGGTCAAATAAATGCAAACTTAAGAAATATAATTCTATCAGAATTGAAAATTGACAAAATCTTAAACTCAAAGTATTTCGATGCAAAGTTACATCTAACGTATCCTGATAAACATCCAGTCATTGAAAAATGGTCAAAATTCTTTAAAGATTTAGGCTCTCCAATATAATAATGGTTGATTTAACAACTCACGTATATATTTACACTTACAATACCCTGCTCATTAGTTCTTTATTCTTGTATTTTTAATTGTTTCTTTCCTTCGTCTTTTCATTAATGATATTCAACTGTTCTTTTCTTTATACATTACAATATATATATATTTATTTATTTATCTATAGATTAAATCATTATACACTTTAGTATCCGTAGCTCACCATAGCTCACCAAAATGAACACCAACCAATATAATGCTGACATAGATTCTCAACACTAGTTGCTTGTTGAATCAATTTATCAACTTGTGTTGCAACATCTAAACCTTTGAATCTTTTGAAATCATTACCTGTCAATTTATCATTAATCCTCTTTAAAACACATTCTGCACGCACATCTTTGATATTCGCCTTATATCTAATAGTCATCAAATTAGCTTGTTCTTCAGTAATTTGTCCACTCTTCAATAATTCATTGAAGTTGTTATTAGGTAATTGAATTGATAATCCAGCCTGTTCAATAACCCTCTCAATTGGGAAATCAAACCCCCAATTAATTAATGGATCATGAACAAATGCCTCTAAAATAGCCATTAAAGAATCTTTATTATCTCTCAAAACTCTCATAACATTCTCACTGGTAATTCTAAATGATCCTTCAATACCACTGACTTCCATAGCATAACTTAGCATACGTGTTAATCTAAATGGTACCTTTTCAGGATACTTCTCTCTCATTATTGCACTCTCAAAACAATCCCCAAAATCAATATGAATCACTTTACCTGTTATCCTATCCATCATCAAATTCGATGGGTGTCTATCACCTAATCCAAGTATATATCCAACCATTGACATAGCAGCTAAGGATCTAGTATATGTAGTACGTCTATCTAACCATGATTCGCTAGATTTGGATTTAAACCATAAAACTTTATATAAATCTTGTCCTCTAGTAATATCAAGTGCATATGTGAAAACTTCAACTTTCTCAAGTAATGTTAAATTATCATAATCTGGAGACATTTGTAACATAACTCTATGTTCAACATCTAAATAAATCTTTCTTGGATCTCTGTATTCTTTGATTAAAACATGGAAGGTATCTGAATTTGGTACCCATCCTAATAAACCAGATGATGGTGATAATGGAATTGCTGCATATCTTTGAATATCAACATGTCTCTTAAAACATTCAGGATCATTACTTAATAATGTATTAACTAATCCAAATAATTGCATAACTAAACTATCTTGTCTGATATCTTCATGTGCCTTTAATAAAAACGTATAAGTTTTACCATCACTACCTAAAATATGAAACTTACGTGGTCTTTGTTTGGATGTTATAACTATGAAAATTGGATCAAATTTCTTAATCTTGATAATTTCTTTACCGACTTCATATGTACCAGGTATAGCTAATTCTAAATCATGAGCATTCAATAATTTGGGTGAAACATGTTGTAGATCCAAATTCTGTAAAATTGGTAATTGCTTGGAAATTTTCCTAAAAACTGTATAATATAAATCCCAAGCTTGATTGATATATGAGGAATCTTTCGTACGTTTGAATTGATGTAACCAACTATGTGCATCATTTAAATCTTTACCAAATGCATTAACAAATGATGTCTCTCTAATTGTTGTTGGTCCTTTACTAATTAATGTATTCAACGGATCCAATATTGAAAACATCTTGTCAACATCATGATCATTGAAATACGCTCTTGATGCATCCTCTAATGCCTCATACCACATTTCATGCCATAAAACACTTACTCTAATCAATTCATTACTTACCATATCTGCTTGATCAACTAAAACAGATGAATGAGCTCTCATTTTATCAATAATTGTCAATGCCGCCTTTTGTCTTGAAACACTCTCCGATTTAATTGCAACAGTTAAAGGATAAATCAACGCTTGTGGATGTGCACGTCCTAAATCTGATAATAATCCCAATAATGAGTGACTAACAATTGGATCGGGTTGATGAATATGTGAGATTAGTTGAGGTATAACATCTAACCATGTATCAATTTTGATCATCTTTATACCCTCTTGTAATGCATTACAAACTTCTGTTATACCTCCATATTCTAACCATAGTGTTAATAATCTCAATGTATCTTGTAATGGATTAGAATATGAGAGTTCGATTGAATGGAAAAATCCTTTAACTGCTGGTACGACATATCTCAATATTGTATTCATATTGACATTATTATTATTGCTATTACTATTATTATTATTAATATTATTATTATTGTTGTTATTGTTGTTATTGTTAACATCATTATTGTCGTTATTGTTTTTGTTCAGAATCATGTTATTGTTACTGTTGTTCATATTAGTGTCAACCAATCCACTATTAGCTTTAGTGATGCTACTACTGCTTAAAGTGATATTCATATTATTATTTGAAAAATTCTTACGATGTTTTGATTTTGGTGAAATAACTTCGAAATTAGCTAACGCCCAATTATGCCATGCTTTATACCATTTTGGATCAAAATGTGTTGCTAACAAAAATGATCCTAGAATACTTGATGATTCCTTGACAATCCATTCATCATCCATTTGAATTTTCCATTCACCTTGTTTTAAATAACATCTTGCTAATAGTTTAGTGAATTTCTCAATATCATCGTTTATTCCAGGTACAGTTTTAGGTAGTGGTTGTGTGATTGCTTCATTTTCATTTAATCCAAGATCACGTGAAAGTTTTGAAGTGAAGTCTACTAAATGACTCAAGGCTTCAGATTTTTGTCCTCTAGACCACATATATTTCAATTGTGCATAAACGACATGTGGTGATGCTTTATTACCTGGTTTACCCGTTGAGCCTTCATCTAATAATTGATTCAATGATTTTTCAGCTAATCTTAATCTACCACTTTTACGACATAAATTAGCAAATTTAATCCATATTTCCATGTCCTGTTTAGGTTTAACAACTAAAGCTCGAGCTTTCAACATTCTCTGCCAAATATCAACATTTTTCTGACAACCTAGAAGTCTCTTATTCCAAGTATCAATGATATGAATTCTCTTTTCACTTGATGGTGGCAAACATTTATATTTTATAATTTCTTCTAATTCTGATAACATTTGAACTCGGACAACAACTCCATAAGCACGATTATAAGATTCACTTACTAATGCTGTTATTTCCGTTGCTAGTAAATCTCTAGCTTTATCAATTTGAAATGAGGCTTCATTGTAGTTGTTATTATGTAAGGATAGAATTGCATTGAAAAATGCTTTATCTGGTGAATCTTTCTTCATCACAGAGATATAAGTATCCATTCTCTCCCATTGACGTAATCCCCATGCAGCGGCAGCAGCTAATGGTGCAATTGAACGTTGAATTTCGGTTGAACTACTATCCCATTTCTCTTTAGCTAGAATACTTAATGAGTCCCATTCTCCGAGTGCATGTAAACAACGCATTTTACCCATGATAATTTCAGTTGAGTCGGGTTCTTCCTTTTCTCTTTCATTATATGCATGCAATGCATCATCCCATCTCTGTAATTTTTCATACCATGTTTCCTTTAATTGCAAACCATGATGTTCTTGTGCATATTTAAGTATACCAATTGCAGCATCTGATTGTTGAAGTTGATTATTGATACTAATCAATGATTCAATGGTCGGAATTGATGGTTCTTGAATAAATTCTAGTTCTTTATAATGTAAAGCTTTAGCATATGCATGACTTCTTTGAGCATATTGACCAAGTGTTTGAATTCTGATAGGCAAAGATTTTTCATCATGTTCCAGAAACTCTGTCAAATTCAATAGAGATTGATGGATTTCTGGTGAACTGTTGACAGATGATAATGCAACACATAAAGATTGTGCCAATTCTCCTTGATATTGAATATGTAGTTCATTCCAACAACTTGCAAATGCACAATTGAATAAATCTCTTGCAAGTTGTGGATATACTGAAGCCAAAACTTCACATGCACGTAATGCATGCGATGGTGATTCTTTCAACAGTTGAAGGCTGAATTTTCTAATCCATTCCTGCCAATCTTCCTTGGTTCTTTTTGAGCTACAATCCCATGAAGCTCTCAATGTTTGAGCATTAACTGTTAAATTTTTAGACTGTTGATCATTGGTATTGTTACTCGTATTGTTATTTGAATTATCATCTTCCAAATCAGGATATAAGATTAAACCTGAAGGTAACTGTCTACCTGTGTTCAATCTTTCAACAAACTGATCATAAAGTGGGAATTGTAATTTGCTTTTGATCAATACAGATGATACAACTGGAATAAATACTTTGAAATCAGTACCCATCTGTAATAATAGTGAGCAAATTGTTGTCATTGCTGAGGTTCTTAAACTCGTATTATCACAGGTACTTAAAAGTCTCAATAATGGTTGAATAATTTCAGATGCATAGTCGTTCAATGGTATATTTTTAGATAATCTACCGATACAGTCAATGGATGCTTTCCTAACATTCAATGGTGAATATTCGAATAATTTGATTAATGAGGGTATAACCATGTAGATATAAGGCTCTAAATTCGAACCGAATATAACAAAAGCTCTCAAAACTCTTAAAGTTGATATGTAACTGGTTGATAAGTCTTTTTCCAATATACTCAAAAAGATGTTAATTAATTTTAGCATATAAAACTTGAATTCATCTTCTAAGGCTTTTGATATTTTCTCTATAACACCAATGATTTTCGGTTGTAGTTTAACATTAGGGAAAAACTCTTGGATCAACTCAAATAATTGTGGTAAATATGGTCGAATATTCAACTTAACTATATCTATTAACTCACAAAGTTGCTGAAAATACGTATTTAACATAGACACTGGTGAAGTATGCATAACGGTTGAGAATGCAGGTATAACTTGATCCAAAAAAGGAACACATTTCAAACCCAAATTTTTGAAAATTGTCATAATTGCCTGTGTTACTAGTAAATGATGACTGGAAAGTGAGTTATCTTTCAAAATCTTGATTAATGTTTTGATGACAACAGTTGGGAAATAATCCTCGTTGGTTGGTGATTTCCCCTTCATTAATAATTCCATATCGATTGGTGGAGCATTTTGTTTAGCAACAGTATCAGCGTCATGCCCTTTCCTTTCAACTTCTCTATGTTTATATGGATCTAAGGCACCTAAAATACCTAATAACCTAACAGTATCTCTGCGAACAATATTTGAGGTTTGAGATTTAAGAATATTAACTAATAAACCTAGAAGTTGTGGATAATCCAAAAGTGGTTGAATAACATAGCCAGCTGAACCAGATATTTGACCTAATGTTTTGATGGAAACATCTCTTTTCAACAATGATTTTGGATCTTCAAATGCGTCTATTAATATGGGCATGATTTGAGGGATGAAAGGCATTATAAGCTCTCCACTAACTTCAGCTAATGACCCAATAGTTACAATAGCAGAAGCAGATACAATCGATGATTGATCCAAGGCTTGTGGTAGTAAAGCATCCATTATTTGCTTGGTATATGGTTTAGTTAAGTCACCAGTTGACGAGATTAGGATTCCCAACAAGATACATGATTCTTCTCTTATTTTTGTTGTATGAGAACCGTATTCTAGATTTGTAATTAATTGAATCAATATTCTTCTTAAAGAAGGTACAATAAATGCAGGATTGAAAAATGTTAAACGACCGACTAATTTATAAGTTTCTTTTCTGATTTCAAAATCTTCATCATTTAAGGTCATGAATAATAATTTGACATTTTCAGCCTGTGAAAGATGTGCATCAAATACATCATCTAACAACTTGATAATTTCAAGTCTAATTTCATTAACAGGATCAGTAATACATGTTGTTAATAATTTAGTAAGAACAAAATCGACACTTTTCAATGAATTTTCACTCCTCTCAAAGCAAATTGTACTTCTTCTAAATATTTCTGCACAAGTCACAGCTGCCTGTAATCTAACTTCATAATTTTGATGAGATATGTAATTAGTTATTGCATACTGAACAAATTCATTCAAGTCATAATTCTTAAATTCAAAGTATCGTAAAACTTTCAAAGCTTGTAAAATGACAACCACATCAGAATCTGCAAAAAATGTCGATTTTGAAATATTTGCAATTGCAGGTAATTCATCAATCGTATTTTGATTGAACATATCACCTTCTCTTACTATCATATTGCATCTGTAATTATAAGCTAAGTCTTCGTCAAACAATTTTTCAAATTCAGGAGAACCGGGATGAGAGAATGGATAACCTGATAAACAAAAGCTGACTGTATTAATTAATTTATCATTGATCAAAGGTTCTAAAGAGGGCAAATAAATAGTGAAAATCTTCAAAACACTTATAACATTATCATTAATTGGGAATTTTAATAAATATTTCAAGATTTGATATGCATTGATGAATTTGGTTAGTGGTGCACCTAAAGATATAGCCAATTTAGATAGACAATAACATCCTGCTGGGGATAAGTCTCTTTGAGTACGAATTGAAGATTGTGAAATACTTTCCTTGATAGTATCCAGCACAATACCATTAAGATAATTTATAATGTTGTTTTTCGCTTCCATCGAAATGTCACCAATACTAATCAAGATGATTGATTTATCTTTGCCAACTTTTAGTTGAGATATATAGTATAATAGAACACGATGCATATATCTATCAACAAATTTGATTTTATCATATCTTGCCAATTTAGGAATAATTGAACAGATTTCCTTACGTACATCAAGTGATTTGTTATCTTTGACTCTCATTACAGTTTCATAAATCTCATCTATTTTAGTACCCAATATCGATGTTCCTTGATTTATAAGTTCTCTATAACATAATAAGGAGCCGTGTATATATTCGGGAGGGGTATTCGATAATTGAGTGTCATTTATAGAAGAAAAATCAATGTTACTATTGGAATTATGGTTTGAGGTGGTTTGATTATTATTATTGTTATTGTTATTGTTATTGTTATTGTTATTAGTAGTAGTAGTTGTTGTAGTAGGGTTAGTACTATTTGTAGTCGTATTTGGTGTAGTTGAAGGTGTAGCAGATTGATTAGTATGGGTGTTATTATTGTGTTTATCTGAACTTTGAATAGTATTGAAACCTGCTGCTTTGAACACACTGAATGCTTCACCATACAATTTTGTAAACCAATAGTTACGTAGAATATTGTCTCTCTCATATACCATATTCAAACAATAACGCAAACAAATGGCGGAATCTTCTCTGATTGACACTTTGGGATCTCTAAGACCAATCCAGATATTTTGAAAGATTTGTTTAATATATTGGTAAAGTAATGCAGGTGCATTTTCCGCTAAGGAAGAGATCGTTAATATAGCAGCATGTTTTTTACTTTCGATTTTTTCATTGATTAACCATTCTAAAGATCTTTTAACTTCAAATTCTACAAAGTCAAAAGTCATCAATGCACCAGGAATTGCAAGTTTACCTATTGTCTTTGTTGCTGCTTTCATAACAGTTAAATTATTCGACGAAGTCAATTTCCTTAAATAATTCGCATATCTTGAGATCATATTTGAATTCTCATCATTGTTTGTACTAGAGGTAGCTACATTATTCATAGGATTTGAGGAAGGAGATGTTAATTGGGAGAAATATGCGTCATCGGATGATGAGGAGTATAATAATTCAATCAATGAATTGATTGCCTCGATACCACCTAGTTGTTCATTTATTTTAGGAGAATTGATCAAATCGAAGATTTTCTTATTGATATAGTTATTGTATATTGTGATTTGCTCAGTTGTATTTAAATCTCTAGATATCAATATAAATGTAAGTCTCAAATTCTTAGCAGCTTTAAGACGACGAATTTCATCAATTGATTTGAGTTCTAAAAATATTTGATCAAGAGTGTAATTTTGCATTTCAATAGATGTACCCGAGGGTAAACCTATATTATTGGTCTGTTGTAATTGAGACATTAAAAGTGTATTATGAGTGTAGAATGTTGTAAGGAGATGTTTAGTGAGAGATGTATTGATTATAGATACTGTTTATATAAAATACTGTTTATATAAGAAATGATATATTCAAACATATATCGAAAACACCCAATTGGTAATTCGTATATCATCAAAATTAGCGAAAAGAAGGGAAATGTGTGTGTTATAATGGCTTAATATTAGTGATATCTGAGAAAGGTTTTTCATTTATAAGAGGGTTCGTTTATATTTATATATTCATGGATTTATAGATTCAAGCAAGTTGTGGATAGTATAGTAATATTATATAACTAAAAGATTTACATAGAAAGAAGGTTGATGGGAGAAGAGAGAATAAACAAGAAAACGAAATAAATAAATAAATAAATAAAGAGACATTAATTTTGAATTCTCTTTAATAATTCATCATAAAGAGCAGTACAATCAATAGAGAACTTTCTGATACCTTCAGCTAATTTTTCAGTTGCCATTGCATCATCGTTCAATAGGAATCTGAATTGTGGTTCGTTATCAACATAGGATACTTTCTCTAAATCGAGAGATTTAGCCTTTTCAGCATCAAGAACTTTTGGTAATGGATCATTAGAATTGTTCAATTCTTCCAATAATTTTGGAGAGATTGTTAAGAAATCACAACCTGCTAATGCAGCAATTTCACCAGTGTTTCTGAAAGATGCACCCATAACAATTGTCTTGTAGTCGAATTTCTTGTAATAGTTGAAGATCTTTCTAACTGATAAAACACCAGGATCTGATTCTTGATCATAGTCTTTACCAGTTTTAGCCTTATACCAATCCAAAATTCTACCAACAAATGGAGAAATTAGGGTAACGTTTGCTTCAGCACATGCAACTGCTTGAACAAATGAGAATAAAAGAGTTAAATTACAGTGAATACCATGTTTTGATTCTAATTCTCTTGCAGCTTGAATACCTTCCCAAGTTGAAGCGATTTTAATAAGGACTCTTTCCTTTGAAATACCTTGATCTTTGTACATTTGAATTATTTCTAAAGCTTTTTGGATAGTTGCATCTTTATCGAATGATAATCTAGCATCAACTTCAGTTGAGACTCTACCAGGGACAATTTTAAGGATTTCGGAACCGAATTCTACTAATAATCTATCCAATGCAATTGAAGCTTGTTCTTCAGGTTTAGAAGATTTTGATTTTGCATAATCGATAGCAACATCAATCAATTTAGCGTATTGTGGTTGTTTAGTTGCAGCTAGAATAAGAGAAGGATTGGTTGTTGCATCTTGAGGAGTGAATCTTGCAATTGATTCGAAATCTCCAGTATCTGCAACGACTACAGTACCTGATGCTTTAAGTTGTTCTAATTGGGACATTTTCGCAAGATAGAATGAATTTACTTAGAGAAGAAGAATAGCAGAAGACTAGGAGATAAGGAAAAGAAGTAGAAGAAGAGGAAGAAGAAGAAGAAGAGTTAATAAATAGAAAGCCAGAAACTAGTTTAACAACCAGTCCTATAATATACCATATATGAAAACTGCAATGAAAAGAATTATTTCATTATTTCTTCTGGAAATGATTCTTCCGCTCGCAATTTTCTTCTCTTTTCCTCGCAATTTTCAATCTTGGTGGCAAAATTTGGAGATTCTCATTGTTGGGGGGGGGAGGGGGTGTTGTATTGTATTATATTGTATAATATTATAGGTAGTAAGTAGGTAATATAGTAAAGTAAAGTAGAGGACAATATAGAATATCCAACAACCATGTCGTCAATTAACACTCCGGCCGTTGTCATGGACAATGGTACAGGGTTTACCAAATTGGGATTTGCAGGTAACGATTCACCATCATGGGTCTTCCCAACTGCAATTGCAACTAGAAACACTTCATCAACTAATAATAAACCAATCTCATCAAATAAGCCATTATTATCTAATTTCAGTTCAAGTGTAAGTAATTCCAATGATACTGCATTTTTAAATAAAAACAAAATGTCCAATAGTTCAATTCACGGTAATAGAGAAATGTCAGATTTAGATTTCTATATTGGTGATGAAGCAATTGAGATTTCTAAAGGACCTTCATATTCACTCAATTATCCAATCAAACATGGTCAAATTGAAAATTGGGATCAAATGGAGAGATTTTGGGAAAATTCAATCTTTAAATATTTAAAATGTGAACCTGAAGATCATTATTTCCTTTTAACTGAACCACCATTAAATCCACCTGAAAATAGAGAAAATACTGCTGAAATTATGTTTGAAAGTTTCAATTGTGCAGGTTTATATATTGCTGTTCAAGCAGTTTTAGCATTAGCTGCTTCTTGGACGAGTAGTAAAGTAATTGATAGAAGTTTAACAGGTACAGTCATTGATTCTGGTGATGGTGTAACTCATGTTATACCTGTTGCTGAAGGTTATGTCATTGGTAGTGCAATCAAAAATATCCCAATTGCTGGTAGAGATATTACAAGTTTTATTCAAACTTTATTAAGAGAACGTGGAGAATTAGATTCTTCAATCAAAACTGCTGAAGAAATCAAACAAAAATTTTGCTATGTCTGTCCAGATATTGTCAAAGAATTTAAAAAATTCGATAATAACAGTGAAATGTTTGCCAAATATATAGTTGAAACTGTATCACATAAAAAAGTTGAAATTGATGTAGGTTATGAAAGATTCTTAGCTCCTGAAATTTTCTTCAATCCAGAAATTTGTTCAAGTGATTTCTTAACACCTTTACCAATAATTGTTGATCAAGTTATTCAAGCTTCTCCAATTGATGTACGTAAGAATTTATATAAAAATATCGTTTTAAGTGGAGGTTCAACAATGTTCAAAGATTTCGGTAGAAGATTACAAAGAGATTTAAAGACAATTGTTAATGAAAGAGTTGAAGCAAGTGAAAGATTGAGTGGTAGTAAATCCAGTGGTGTTCAAGTTCAAGTCATCTCACATAAAAGACAGAGAAATGCTGTCTGGTTTGGTGGTTCATTAATGGCACAAACTTCAGAATTCAAGAGTTATTGTCATACCAAGAGAGATTACGATGAATATGGACCAAATATTGTTAGAAACTTTTCGTTATTTAATGTTTTATAATCATAAACACTATTCAAATATTAGATTATCATTTTCATTATCTATCATTTATCATTTATCATTTATCATTCAATATCATATCTTTTTTTTATTTATATTTTATGTGTGTATTTTATTACTATTAATATTTATTTATATCCAATTACTTACAATTACAGATTTAGTTAAATACAGTTGATCAGTTCTTTCTACTTTCAACTTTAGAAGCTTGATTATGTTCTCTCCACATCATGAATGGTATAGCATTAGATGCGAAAATTTTAGGAATTGGAATAGATGCAATCATACCAGTTAAGGCTGCCAATGCAGGTTGTTGTTCATATTTAGTAGCAACCCATTGTTGTTGTTCCATTTCGTCATCAATAGACCAAGGTTTTACAGTAGTAGAAGGATTAGACATTGTTGCAAAGTTAGTAAAAGAAATAATAGAAGTGAGTTGAAAAGAAAGGAAGAAATGAAATAAAGTGAAATGAATTGAAAACAAGGATAAAAGAAACAGGAAAAAGGATTTCATCTATTTCTCTTTTAAAAAAATTGTATTTGAAAAGTGTAGTGTAGTGTTAAATAGATATGTGATTATTTAGTTTACTTAACTTAATTATTCATTATCTCATCAGATTTTAGAAGTAAGTTCCGGGACAATTTGATAAATATCACCAACTAAACCGATATCTGCAATTTTGAATATTGGGGCTTCTTCATCTTTATTAATTGCAACAATTACTTTAGAATCCTTCATACCTGCTAAATGTTGAATAGCACCACTGATACCAATTGCGAAATAAAGATCAGGTGCAATGATTTTACCAGTTTGACCAACTTGTAAAGAATTATCACAGTATCCTTCATCAACTGCAACACGAGAAGCACCAATTGCTGCACCTAATTTATTTGCTAATGGATTCAACAATTCATCAAATGTTTCCTTATTCTTCAGTGCACGACCTCCACTAACAACTATTTTGGCTGATGATAAATCAGGTTTATCAGATTTCATTAATTTTTCACCAACCCAAATAGTTTTGCAATCAGTTTCAACGACACTGATTTCTTCTGTTGGTATATCTGATGCTGCATTTGATTCCTCTGCTGGAGTGAATGCTGAACTACGAACTGATGTCATAACAATAGAATCATTCGATTTAACTGTTAATAATGCATTACCTGCATATGTGGATCTAACGAATGTTTTATCATCAATAACTTTGCTTATCTCCGATAACGGTTGTTTATCTAAAATTGCTGCAATTCTAGGTAGTATATTCTTACCTACTGCACTTGCAGGTAAAATAAATGATGAGAAATCATTTGATTGATTCTCTAAAATTGAAACAATTAATGGTGAAACTTGTTCAGGTAAATAATGTTCGTAACGAGAATCATCTTGAATGAGAATTTTGGAAATTCCTTCAAATTTAGAGACATTTTCAGCTGCTGATTTAGCATCTGGACCAACTAATAATGCTGTAATTGGTTTCTTAATTTCTCTTGCTGCTGTAATGGTCGATAATGAAGCAGGTGTTAATTTAGCATTCACAGTTTCTAAAAATGCCAAAGTATGGGAATATCTGACTGCATTTCTAGCGATTTTACAAGATGTTGATGCAAACATTGTTGAGTGTTGGATGAGACACGAAAAGAGAGGATAAAGAGATAAAGATAAAGATAAAGAAAGAAATCTAGTACCAAAACCAACAGTAAAAAGAAGTTGAAGGTGAAAATAGTTGGAAACTCAGGAAACTCAGGAAACTGTGCAAACGGTGAAAACGGAGAAAAGATGAAGAATGAGTTAATCGTCGCTTATAACTTATACGTTAAATTTTACACACACTGACACACACACTGACACACACACAATTTTCAGTCATTGCCAATGTTACCATTTCCAGTACATTGTCTCTTGAAAATGGTTCCAAATTCTGCATTTGGAACCGATAATAGATCCATATCTACAGAATTAACATCTACATTGACATCGACGTTGACATCAACATCAACTGCCGGTGATACGTCATGACTTGTAAAAACATTCACGTCAGGTGTAATACCATTATTTTGTAACATTGTATTAGTTAATATTGTATCATGAGATGGTGGCACGAGTGGGATATTAGTTGGTGAATTTATAGGTAAGGTATTCATATTATTGAGAGAATCAATAGAAGTGATTGTATTGATATCATTAAGGGTATTGATATCATTCAGATTATGATTTATTTTCCTTGGAACCAATGGTTGATTATTGTAGATATTATCGTTTGTTAATTGGGTAGTATTAGTTTGATTGATATTATGCTTTTTCAAAATCATATAAAGATCATCCATTGTAAAAGGTTTACCTAGAATATCAGACATTCCATGATTGGAATAATGTGCTAAATCTTTACGATGATAACTCCCTGTCATTGCAATAATTGGAGTATTCATATCAAATGAACGAATGACTGAAGTTGCAGTTGCACCATCCAAGTTTGGCATAACTATATCCATTAATATGACATCGAATTTCACTTGTTCAACAGCTGAAATTGCACTTAATCCATCATTAACGACGACAACTGAACATCCATATTTAATTAAGAATTTCCTACATAGTTGAATACAAATATCATCATCTTCAACTAAGAGTACGTGAATTGAGGAACCTTTAGGACGATTTCTTATTCTTTCCTGTTCTGATAATGCATTGTTTGGAGATGTTAGTTTGATTTCATTTGAATCGAATGGTTCGGATTTAATATGTAATAGAGTAGTGGTATTTGTATTGGGATTCGGATTAGGATTGGTATTAGTATTTATAGTAGTATTGTTATCATTGGTATCATTGGTTGGATTAGTATTATTTATATCCGGGTTTATATTAGTATCAGTATTTGGGTTTGTATTTATATTTAGATTTGTATTTATATTGTTTGTATGATTATCGATACTACCATCGATAATATTGGTATCACTATTTGTACGAATATGAATATCATTATTGGTGTTGGTGTTGGTATTGTTATTGTTATTGTTATTGTTATTGTTGTTATTAGTAGCATTAGTATTGTTATTATTATTGTTATTATTATTACTATTGTTAATGTTATTATTGGTATTTGTATTATTCAACAAATCTAGGTGAGGGAATTCGATATTAGGATCGACTCTACCACCTAATTGCAAGATTGAATTATATAAATATTCTATTGAACGAGATAAAGATATATTGATATCTTTTGAAGTTAGTAAACTAACAACTAATGAATTATATTTTTGATTTAATTTCATTGATTCAGTTTTCAAATTTGAGATATTATTAGTTAAAATTGAATTTTCTCTTTCTAAGAAATTGACTCTATCTTCTAATCTTTTTATTGTATTTGGATTTATACAGTTAATTGAATTTAATAAATCATTTGAATCTTTCTTTACAGGTATTTTCCTTTTAATATTTTCAATTGCAGATTTATCGAATCTATTAAAATTAGGATGTTTAAATTCCCAAACATTCTCTAATTGATATTTTTGTTTAGCTTCATTTGAAATTTTCACTTTATGAAATCCATATTTATTTAATTGTCGTACAAAACTTGAAAAATTACTATGTTTAAAATAATTTGGTAATAATTGTTTTGTAAATTCATTTGTATCTAAAATAAGGAAAGAATCACCATTATCTGACCAATTAACTATATTACCAAATCTATTCTCTTCTAACATTTGGAATAATTTCTTAACAAAATCAGAACCTTGTGAAGGTAATGATTGTGATGTATTAGCAGATAAGTCACTTATAATTTCATTTTCATTATCCTTATCATTATCTATATTATCCAATGACATGATTAAGGGAGGGGCTAAGTGAAAGAGTGAGAGAGTGGATGAGTGAATGATAAGTTGATAGGATGATATGATGATATGATGATAGGATCAATTATAGGGGATTGTGAAGGATTGGGTAATTGGAAGAGTGAAGAGTAAATAGTTATTTACAATATATTATAATGTAATATAAAATACAGGCTTAGACAAACAAGAGAAAACGAAAGAAATGAAAGAAAATTAAGAAAATTAAAAAAAAAATTAAAAAAAAAAAAAATAAGAAGAAAATTGAGAGACAGTCGCTTAATTATGATGATGATGTTTATGATGATGTTTCTTCACTTTAACTTGGAACTCAACTAAACCCTGCACCATGTTGTTGTATACTTTTGGAGAGGTTTGTCTTGGGGGGAGTTCCTTCTTATTAAAGGTAGTGATCAGATTTTTGAAAGGATGATTGGTAGTAGATTTAGAAGTAGAATTGGAAGTGGGAGTGGAAGTGAAAGTGGAAGTTGATGTGCTCTTAGTGGTATTAGTGGTATTAGTGGTATAAATGTTTATAGTATTTGATGGAGATAATGAATTGTTGGAATGTGTAGATATTGTAGAAGTTCTTGAAGTTTTAGATTTAGGTGTAGTGTTTGTTGGTTGTAGTAATTGTGAAGATTTTGAATCATTATGTGGTTGTACAGGTGGAATTTTCCATACAGATATTTGAGGAGGTGGTTGAAGTTGAGACTGTAATGGAGATTGTAATGGAGATTGTAATGAAGATTGTAATGGTAATTGTGAGGGAGAATTAGTTGAAAGCATTTCGAATTTCAATCTTGTGGAAGTTATCGGAGTTGTAATGTTATTATCATTGAATGAATTTTGATTCTGTATAGGGGTATCAGGGGATGTTAGTGGGACAATTTTGATATTATCATTTGAATGTATATTTTGGATTATTGATTCCAAAGTATCTGTAGAACTGAAAGATGTTGTCGAATTTGGATTATTATAATATGAGAAATTTGATTTAGAAGATTTGGATGATTTGGATGATTTAGAAGATTTAGAAGATTTGGATGATTTGGATGATTTAGAGGATTTGGAAGTTTTAGAGTAAATAGATGTATTAGAAGGTATAATGTTTGGTATATTTGTTCTTTTCTCTATTCGTTTATTAGGTATTGATACTGCTCTTGCAGCAGCTTTAGCATTCTCATAATGAGTATCAGGGAATGGTTTAATCAAAGAATTAGCAGATGCAACTGCAGCAGCAGTTTGTGCCATTGATTTAATATTAGAATTATCAGAGTGTTTGAATGTATTTGAAGTCTTTGTATGTAATTGATTGTTGTATGTAGTATTTTTCACATGTTTGGAATTTTTCAAATGGTTGACTTGATTGACTTGATTGACTTGATTGACTTGGTTTATTGGAGTTACAGGAGATAAATGTCTTATAGAATTAGTTGATTTTGTAGGTGAAGGTGTTGAATTGATTTTAGGAGAGAATAAGGTATCGATTTCAGATAACAGTTGATCATCAATAACATTATTTGAAGCTAATATATCATCATCGGAGTTATCTGATACAAGAAATTGTGATACATCGAAAGGTTCTTCAAAAGGTTCATCCAAAGTAGGGTTTAGCCCAAAGAATTTGATGGATTGATCATTGGGGATGTCCAGCATCTTGCATAAAGAAGTTGAAATAAAGGAAAAGAAAATAAAGGAAAAGAACTGAAATTAAAGAAGAAAAAAAAGGGTTGAAATAAATAAAATATAAGATAATTTTGAAATCAATTGAATAGCAATCAACTAAATAGAATCGTTTACCAATTAATGAAATATAATCAAATTTATCAATTTAATGCATCACCCAATCGCATCAATTTCCTTTTTTTTCTTCTTTTTCTTTGTTTGATAAAAATGGAGATAATGCATTTTAAGAAAATAATTTTAAGAAAATAATTTATGATAGGTGACGTAGTTAAAAGATAGGAGGATCGACGACGCATCGACGTGAGGATAGTGGGTACTATCGACGCGACTGGAGGTGGCTTTCCCTTTTTTTTTCTTTTTTTTTTCTTTTTTTTCTATTTTTTTTTTATTTTGCAATTTTCTCCTCTTTTCCCCTTTTCAAGACTAAATGCTCAGCTCTTTTATATTAAAAACGCCTTCATCTTCACTTTCATCTTCAATTATTCAATCTTCAGTCTTCAATCTTCACAACATGTTCACATTATTAGGAACGTCTGCTACTAAGACTATATTTAGTGCTCCCTTATATGGTCGTATCTCCATTCCTGCATCTATTCGTTTACTTTCCAATGAAACTCGTGCAGCTATAGATGAAGCTGTTCATTCAGCTCCTGTAGTACTGTTCATGAAAGGTACACCTGATGCTCCTGCATGTGGATTTTCTAGAGCTACTATCCAATTATTAGGTCAACAAGGTGTTGATCCTTCTAAATTCGCTGCATATAATGTTCTTGAAGATCCAGAATTACGTCAAGGTGTTAAAGAATATTCAGAATGGCCAACTATTCCTCAACTTTATGTAAATGGTGAATTTGTTGGCGGTTGTGATATTATTACTAATATGAGTCAAACTGGTGAATTAGCTGAACTTCTAGATGATGCTAATGCTCTAGTTGATGAATAAATTAACTCTATTTATTATTATCATCATTTTATTATATGATATGATATGATATCTACATTCAAAATTACTGTTTATAAATTATATGTCAAAAATTATCCCCCCCTCCATTTCATTATATATTGTAAGTTATAAGTATTATTATTATTATTATTATTCTCTTATTTCCTATACCTTAAACCTCTCTACGAAACAACCCATCTTTATTATCAGCACTATGATTAACCCTATGACATATCTCTTTAAAAATCATCTCTCCTAATTGAAGCCATTCTTCAACCCACCATTGAGATTTCTTGCCCTTGACTGTTTGATCGGCTGCAAGTGTACATCCCGTAGCTTCGTGTACACCTGCAATGACTACACTGATCAATACTGCTTCAACAGCTAAATGAGTAAGATTTCCAACTGAAAATACGCCCATTATGAAAAGAAGAAAATTGATAGATTAATAATAACTTAATCATAACAATGATTCATCTGATACATAAATGAGAAATTATTCAGCTGCCATGAGGTTCGCTTTCGCTCTCGTGTAATCTTCTGTACCTAAATTCAAACTGGATTCGTTTTCCTTCTCGGCAGTGATGATATATCTGTTAAACTCTTGCAACATTGCCTTGAAACGTGCTTTGTATTGGTCACGATCAAGGGATTGATCCTCAGTGATCTTAGTAAGTATCTCTGCGGTAGTATCAATGTCCATTGGGGTAAAATCTCTATTCATTTTATTTTATTTGAAGTAACTTGAGTTAGTTTATTATTAATAGCGTTTTAATATATATGAAATTATATATATAAGCTTGGATTGTTCTATAAGAGAACTAAAATAAATAAGTATAAATTATATTAGAATGTGAAGTTACACTCTAATTTTCAATAAAATTTTTCATGTTAATGGCGAATGTTGTCGACGTAATATTTATGATTACCTAATATGATAATCCAATAACTCAACACACCACCTGATCATACATATGTAGTTGTGTATTAAATACCTTCATGTAAGATCATGTCTCTAATGAATTTTAATGTAGGGCCTTTAACTGGTTTAGTTAGAATATCTGCTAAGTTGAATTTTGTATTTATTTTCTTTGGCGCTATAACCTTATTTTCGAAGTATTGATGTGCGATATAAGCATCTTGAGTAAGATAATTAGTTGCATTGGTAACACTCCCTGTAGTTGCCATTCTCAAGGCACTGTTATTATCACAGTAAATAACAGTTGGTTCACCTTCTTTATCTTCATGATCGTAACCATATATGAACTTTAGGATTCTCCGTAATTTGACAGACATATTAGATGTTTGAATGAATGCGTTAATTTCGGAGTCTGTGGAGCTTTGACTCACTCTACCCTTCTTGCTTCTCCATGCGATAGGCCCATCTCCGTAAATAAAAATTGATCCTTTCATTGATATGAAATCACCTTTGTCGCCAGAATGGTCGGCATCACTATAACCGAACGCGTTAAGTGACGAATATTTGTTAAATATGATTTTTAATTCTTTCGTACTCAATAAGTACCTGACAGTTCTTTTGGTCTGCTCCATCACTTCATCATGTGGAGTTAAGACAAATCTAGCAAGATAATTTACTGCATATTGAATGTCTGGTCTCGTAGCTCCTGCCACAAATAACAGTGCTCCGATTACTTGTCTCATCCATTTAATTCTTCCATTCAGTTGTGATATACCTATGTTTAATTCCTTATTGAATGGATTAAAATAGAAACCTTCTACTAATGGAGTGACGTAACTCTTTTCCGATATTTGGAATCTCTTTCCTATTGCTTCAATGTATTTTGCTTGATTCAGTTCAATACGGCCATTCTCAATCTTAATATCAATACCTAATATATTTCTATTGCCATCTTCATCTACTTCCGTAGTTGTACATTTGAATGATTTCTTAATGTCATTCATGACGATATCAACGTCTTCCTTTTCACCACCGATAACCAAGTCATCAACAAAATATCCTATAATTACTTTTGTTTTACCATCACTATCTCTTTTACGCATAATGCATTCAACATCTGACCATTTTTCAAATCCAAATGAAATAAGTTTTTCCTCCAGTAATAATTGCCAGTTGCGTCCCGATTGTTTTAATCCATATAGAGATTTTAGCAATTTGTGACCGTAAACTTTATGACCATCATGGTTTTTCACGTTGATAAAACCGGTATCTTCAGGTAGTTGTATGTAAATAGTTGTATCGATATCTGCATTTACATATGCATTTGAGATATCCATCATTTCAATTTCAAAACCTAATTGAATACATTCAGCCATAATTATTCTTAATGATTCGTATGATAAAGTAGATGCATATGTTTCATTGTAGGTGTCATCTGGTTGTGTATCACCTCTGGCAACTAATCTTGCTTTATAAGTACCATCACGTTTAACTGTCAGAACCCACATTGTTTTCACAACCTTTTTCCTATCAGAACTTGAAACAATTTCAGTTACATCAAGTTCCCAAGTATTATGAGATAATAAATTATCGTACTCTTTCTTCATTGCTTGACACCATTTGTCTTTCTCATCGGAATTTAATGCCTTTTTAAGACTAATATTATTTATCGTGTATATGTTTTTGTACAATTTATCATTATTAATGTTGATTTCCGTTGAGTATACAATACCTTTAGTTTTAACTTTGTTCACAGACAAATCCTGTAATAACTTCAAACCACTCCAACCTATTTTATGTATATATTTATCATCTAATAGATCCTTATAATTATTGAATTCTAAACCATTCTTAGATACAATTTTGTTCCTGTCTCTAAGATTGTAATGTTGATTTTTCTTCTCTGCTTTCTCATCGGCTTCTAAATTTTCTTCTTCAATAATTCTGGTTTCTGCTGGTTCATCGTCTTCAAATTCATATTCAACCGAATAATAAGAAAGATTATCATCATCACCATCATCAGCAACAGTATCCTGATTTTGATTAACATTTTCATATTTGTACTCCAAAATTTCATCTAATGCTTGGTTAATTGCTATATCTCTAGCCTCATCTAGACGATTATATTCAATCATTGGAATATCTTGAGAAGTGGTATTATCCACAGTTTGCTCATACTGTGTGTCAATCTGTTTATTCTGTTGGTTTTGATCATACATGGTGACGTCTTGAATATTATATTGAGTTGAGTCATCCATTGCGATATCTTGATTGTTATCTTGATTGTTATCTTGATTGTTATCTTGATTGTTATCTTGATTGTTATCTTGATTGTTATTTTGATTATTATCTTGATTGTTATTTTGATTATAGTCATATATTGTAACATCATTTGTATTAATTTCGTTTATTTCATGTGCAGTGACATGTTTATTCGAATTTTGCTTGTCCAATTCATCAAATTCCATATCATTTATTTTCTTATTGATGTCTTGAATCTTGTTTTCAACATTATCAATATTTTCGGACATCGCCATAATTGGAGCTTCGGTACTTTCATAAACTGATTTTTCTCTCTTGCTCAACTCCAAAGCAGTCAATATATCACCGCCTAAATTGTTGGAACTTTGATCTGCAACTATGATTGAATTATCTTTATGATCTGCACCACCTAAGTTATTATTGTATGTATCAACATAATTAGATGCACCACCATAGTTAGATGCACCGCCTGACTTATACGCACCACCTGAAGTATTGATCTCATAGGCATCATTGAAATGTTTTGGTAATACGTTCTGATTAGTGTAATTAATGTCAGGAATGGTCTTATATATACCGTCAGTATGAATATGATTGTGTATAACTATATTATTATTTGATTTCTCATTTTCCTTATTATCAGGATTTTTGACAATTGAAGACAATGCAGTGATTGTTTCTTCGTCACCTTGACCATTTATTTCTAATTCAGTTTCAGGTAAGAAATCATCTGATAAAATATCATGATTTGTTGCAATATCGAAATTTTCATAATTGATGTATGGTTGATGTTCATTATTTTTAAATAACCAATCCATGAATTTGACTTTATTATCAAAGAAATGCACGTCTTTCGTGTCAATAACACGACCAAAACCTTTAATGAACTCAGCATTATGAATACCTTCAGTTTTAGTTGGATACCATACTGTATAACCTCCAAGAACCGTTCTACTGATACCTAGATAAACACCTTGTACACTTCTATTTCCCAATTTTCCTGTTGGTGGTAATTTTACCATCACCAATTCACCGAATTCATGAGGAGGAATGTCTATGACTTCTTGTTCCGCATTGATAAGATTCATAACAAAATGTAATGGGGATTTATTATCAAGTTTTTCAATTGGTCTACGATTCATAATCTCCACTGCATGCATGCATGCATACTCCCAGAAATCCAACGTCAATTTCGAAGCAAGCAACATTGGACGGACCCTTTTAAGGATATCTTGGTTCAGTTTCTCAACCTTACCATTACTTTTTGATGAATAACCGGATGTAGTCGATAATTTAATACCATTTTTAAGTAACACTTCAACTGATTCCTTCCCAACAAACTCAGTCCCCTTATCCGTGTGCATAAGTTTTATGTTGTGTTCAAAGAACTTTTGTACATGAACCACGAAATCTGCAATCTTCTTTGCTGTTTCATTCTTTTTAACTGGAAAATCTATATGTATTAAGTTTGTAAAGTCATCAACCATGACCAATAGATTTTTGGAAGTATTCCCATATGTTTTACCTTTGCCGTCTTGGATAATACAGAGATCGGCATGTATTTTGTGAAATGGAATGTTAACTTTATACTTGTTCGTGCTTCCGGAATGGGTTTTATGACTTTGCATGTTGGATTGAATGCATTCCATACAATCTTTATTAGTTTTACCATATTTACCGTAATCCTTGACTATTTTCTGACCGGAATGTCCTAAGTAGGAGTGCCAGTCTATATTAATATCATCAGTATCTTTGGTGATACTGGTATTATTGTTAACATCCGAATCATAATTTTCATTAATGGAATTAATATTCCTTGAGAAGGTGTCTGCGATTGCTCGCGTCATCTTCAAATTGTTTTAATGAGGTATTATCCTCTGCAACGTCTTTATGGTAATACCACAGGTTATCTGATTTAACAAATTTCAGACCTTTCTTGATAGTATTTTCATTTCCAATATAGAGGGTTTTCTCTTTTGGAAAAGTCCTCAACGCCAATCCTAAATCATCAATTTGAGAGGTACTGAGTAGATTATCATCAATAGTTGGAGTATATAAACATCTAATATCATATGATTTATTTTCTACTTCTAGTGTTAATGTACCATTACCATAAACCAAAATTGGCGTTTCGTTCGCTGCATTTATTCTTTTTGGATGATCATATAACTTAATCTCACTGAATAAGTTAATATTACAGAATGCAGATATTTCGGCACCTGTATCGATCATCAGTTTATTTCTAGTGTTGAATTCTTTGTTTGAGTTGTTAACGTTGTTAGTTCTCAAATTTGAAATTGTTTTTACCAATTTTGGGTACATAATTGCATTCAATTTTCCATTTCTAACAACTTTTTCGATGTCTTTTTCACCATCGTCACTAGTTTTAATTTTATTTTTAACAGGTTCTACCTTGTTATGATGTTTTCTAAAATAACATTGGTCAGAGTTGTGGTTTCTTTTCTTGCAGTATTTGCAATATAATTGTTCCTTAACTCCTCCCTTATTGAAGTTATTTCCTTTTATTTGATTCAACTTCTTATTTGAATCGTTTTTATTGTAATTTTCATCATCTCTGATGGCTTGGTTGATTTGTTTATGCAGTGTTGCTAATGTCTGCAAATCCTTACTGTGTGCTCTCCAAATACTGACAAGGTATTTTGGTAACATACCAGTTGAAATAACGATATCACAAGCAATAGCTTCTTTGATACCTTCATTAGTAATATCCTTTCCGATCATAACGGATTCGATAATTTTATTAATTTGTTTTAAGTCACTAGGACCGTTTTTAATTTGATTTAATCTGTTAGACATCATGACATCATTGGTAGGAATTTTTAACTTATCAAGGATGGCTGCAACAACATGAACACTATGATTATATGTTTTAACTTTACTGTTAATATGACTCAAGATTTGTTTTGAGACGGTTTCCTTAATGAGACCGATAACTCTTGCGTCAAAAGCGTAACAGCCTTGATAATCTTCGGGATTCAACATGTTATTGTTGTGTAAGTCAAATGCTTGAGTCACAACATGGGTGAACTTAACACCTTCCAAGACTTCATTCAATTGTTTAACCCAATTTTTAAATTCATTTGGTTGATTTAAAACGCTGATAGAAGTTTTCTCTTCAATAACAGCTTTATGATTATGGATCACACATTCATAATTACCATGGATGTAACATCTTCCGTCATGATTTTTACGATCAAATCTTTCTTTAATATCTTTCCAAGTGGCTTTCTTTTTAGCTAACTCGGAAGAGGCTAATTGAATCACCTCCTCACTCTGGTCGCCAAATTCAGCTGCCATGAGGTTCGCTTTCGCTCTCGTGTAATCTTCTGTACCTAAATTCAAACTGGATTCGTTTTCCTTCTCGGCAGTGATGATATATCTGTTAAACTCTTGCAACATTGCCTT
>JAKTRA010000029.1:0-124174 GCA_030579495.1 Pichia heedii | reverse complement strand
TTCCGAATTTTCCGAAATCCCAAAATTCCGAATTTTCCGAAGAGTCAAACATCCATACTAAAAATGTATGGGTGAAACCTGAAAATCGCTTTTCCAATTTTTTTGAAATTTTTTGTAAAAATTTGCGGTCGCTAGGTCTAACGGTGTATATATATATGGACTCAAAATTCAAAACGCATAAGTAATTGTCATTTGTTAGTCCTTTTCTTATACTTGATAGTTTATTCAACTTTATTCCATGTGTTTAATTGGACTCTTTTATTTATTCTTTGATATGAGAAAATCAATGTTAAAACAACTCCAAAGATAACACCAGCAATAGCATAAATCCACGGTAGTAAATTATTCCTGGAAGATATATAATAAGCTAGTAAATTTTCATCCGTATTCAGTATATGTTTATTCGAAGTTGGCCATTTAATATTAAAATTGAACTCCACATTCTGACCAATAATGACCTTGGTGGTATTCAAAGATGAGGAAAAGGCAGTACCTGCAATTAAATCATTGTCATTTGACGATATCATTAATAAATTCAAATTTGGATCAATATCGAAATGAGATTCTAATACATTACCTCTGAAACTAAAATCTATTGGAATGTAAATACCTGAATTAGGACGTGTTTCAATTCTACAAGTGAAAGGTGCATCTTTATGTAAATATAATTGAAATAAATGGAATAATTCATCGTTGAATTTAACGGTACATTTAACTAAATCGTCAACTTGATAATTGAGTGAAAATGGGAGATTTGTTTCAAGACAATTGAAGATTGGAGAATAGACGATTTCACCTTCTTCATTGAAAATATGTTCACCATTATCGATTTGTCGATTTATACATTGTAGTTTGATTTCGTCTCCATTTTTATAAGGTTTATAAGACTCCGGATCTAATTCTGAAATCGGATAAACTTGATGTTTTGATGCATTAACCATGTAAAGTAAATTAAGCAGAAATAAATATATGTACAGCATTTTTCAAGGATGTTGATAACTGTCTACAAAGAGTCACAAAGAAGAGAAATGGATTGATTTGAAAAAACAGAAAATGAAAATGAAAGTGAAAAGCAATGTAATGTGATATAGATCTATTTCTATTTTCAATTGAATATCGTGTCAATATTTATGGAAAAACGAGAAATATCATTACGTAATTACATATTTAAGGGTATAACTTATATTGTATAGTGCTATTTTATTATTACAATGAAGAATATATATCATTTCATTACATCGAATGGAGGTGGAATATGTTTATCATCAGGGGTAATGATTGTAGAGACGTTTGTAGCAGTATTGATGGACGTATTTTTAGAATTATTTCCAGTAGTCCTATATTCGATATTTTTAAATACTGAATCTTGAATTGATTTGATATCCTCTGTTCTAATGTGTTCAAAACATTTATTTTTAGCTTTATTACTCTTCCAATGAGCAGTTAAACCATCTCGTCTTTTAAATTGTTTTCCACACCCCCATTTAATACCATTGCTTGTGATTCCACTACAAATGAATTGTAAATCATTCAAATGTTGACTTTTTTCATGTCTTCTGCGATCACTATGTCTTGCGAATAATTTTTGACATACTTTACATTGGAAAGGTTTCTTATGCTCATGAGCAGATTGATAATGCGATGAATAGTTTAATTTGCGTGAGAACGTCTTACCACAACCTGGAAAATGACATGTGAAAACTTTTTTCGGTTGGGGATTGGTTGTCGGGATATTGGCTATATTTTGTATATTTTGAATATTTTGTATATTTTGAATATTTTGAATATTTTGAATATTTTGAATACTAGGTATAGTAGATATATTGGGTATATTAGGTATATTTTGTATAGTTTGGATATTATGAGATCTAGATAGTATATTATTGTTAATATCGAAATTGGTTGTTAAATTAGGAACCGGGGATTGTTGAATATCATGTAATGATTCAGTTTGGTTGGATAAATAATTTGTACTTCTAGATGTACTCAAATTTGATAGAATATCCACACCTCCGATGTTTAATGGTGTCGGATTGACCGGTTGAGTAGTATTGTTTAATAGTCCTAATTGAAATGCTGTATTGATGTTACTATACTGAAGAATTTGTGAAAGAAGATTCGAAGAATCGTTATTTTGAGGCGTCCATACAGGCTGTTGTGGTTGTGTTTGTTGTTGCTGCTGCTGCTGCTGTTGTTGTTGCTGCTGTTGTTGTTGTTTTAGAACATGCATATACTGGTTTTGCCATTGCTGTGATTGGATATTCTGGATCTGATGTGGCGGTGGATGAGGAAGATGTAGCAATGTGGCTGATGAGTGTGCAGGCGAAGATGGTGGTAATGGTTGAGAAGATGGCAACAAATCTTGAGAATCTTGCAAGTCTTGTAGACTCCCCCTGTTACGTGTACTGTCATCGGTATCTAATGGTTTATACTGCAGAAAGTAGTTAGCATTGTCATGATTAGCCATCATCCAATATATATAATCTAGTTGTAATTCAACCAAAGAGAGAACTGATTGATAAGAGATGCACTACAATACATTTCCACACAGCCTGAACTTCACAACAAATTGTGACAATTTCTCTGTTGTGCGCGCAACAAATGACAATAATTATTTGCTTCGCTTTGATAATAACACAGTAGTGAATATTTTGACTACTATGAGTATTATAAGTATAATCAACAACGCTCTCTCCACATTGGCAAGTGTCAATACTGGTATAACACGAACATCCAATAAAGCATTATTCGATGTCAAATCCCTTCTTACAGGGACGCCATCACTTTCTGCATTGATTATCACCATGATAGTAGGTAATGATGAGGATGGTTCAACGTTAGCTGCAGACGCGTCGGTGTCTAGGATATCAATACCTACATCCATGGGGTGAATGGCACTCCATGAAGCTACTACTGCATAAATACCACACGGAGAGTCCTGTACTGACCATGGTAAATATAATTCAGTTGGGAGTGATATACCACCATTCAAATGTGAATAAAGATTAATTGAGCCTCCATTTGTTGTTGTAGTCCATTGACAGTTATGTAATCGAGCTATCCATGAAACTTCGGCATTGCCATACACCATCTGTATCCAAATACATATTAGAACTATCTCCTTAAGCAATAAATACATTCTCCCTGTAAGCTATACTCTAACGAAACAAATATAGACAGATAAGAAGAATGTCCTTGTAATAACAATTGATTGTACAGTCGAAATGAAAACTGATTTTTCATTGATTATACGAGCGCAACGATGAACACGCCATTTATTTTCCACTTAGGTAAATGCATATTATAACGTGTATTTATAATACAAGTGATCTCTTTTTCATATAAACCTTCAGTAATTCTCTATCTACATTCTACTGTGTGATTTGCAGTTGAAAATAAAAGGGGACTAAGTGAATAATCAAGCAGTTTAAATTAGTTCACAGTGGAAATGTCAAGTAAAGAACAACATTACGACGTAATAGTTATAGGAGCAGGTGTAGTTGGACCATGTTTAGCTAAATGTTTAGCAGGTCAAGGTCGTAAAGTACTCATTGTTGAAAGAGAATGGACAAAACCTAATAGAATCGTTGGTGAGTTAATGCAACCTTCTGGTCTTTTAGCTTTGAAAAGATTAGGTATGGCCAAAGCTGTTAATAATATCAATGCAATACAAACAACTGGTTATTATATATCTTATTACGGTGATAGTATTAACATTCAATATCCTGAAAAATCAATTTTGAAAAATTTGAAAACAGATCCTGTACCAGGTGCTCAAGCTCCTAATACAATTGATAACTATGAAAATTGTAAAATTGATTCAGATGAAACTTTAAATATGAAAGAATGGGAAAATTCTCCAAATGTAAGAGGTGTTGCTCTTCATCATGGTGACTTCTTGATGAATTTACGTTCCATTTGTTTACAAGAACAAAATGTTACCAAATTAGATGGTAATGTTACTAGAATCATTCAAGAAGGTAATAGGGTTACTGGAATTGAAGTTGCAAATAAAGGTATCTTTAAAGCTTCATTGGTTTTCTCTTGTGATGGTATCTATTCTAAATTTAGGAAACAATTATCAAAAGATCATATACCAACTATTGGCTCATATTTTATTGGTTTAGATTTAGTAGATGCTGTATTACCTGCAAAGTATCATGGTCATGTCATCTTGGGTAATCATGCTCCAATCTTAATTTACCAAATTAGTCCACATCACTCAAGAATACTTTGTGCATATAGATCTGAAACCCTACCTAAAAAGGATGATGTGTTGAGATATTTATCAGAAGATGTTTTACCAAATCTGCCAGATTCAGTAAAACCAAGTTTCCAAAAAGCATATGAAGAATCTCTTGATGGTTCAAGTATCTATAAAGCAATGCCAAATCAATATTTAACAGCTCGTTTGAATGATATACCTGGTTTTGTCTGTTTAGGTGATTCACTAAATATGAGACATCCACTAACTGGTGGTGGTATGACTGTCGGTTTGAATGATTGTGCCTTAATGTGTGAAATATTATCTTCTTTATCAAATGATCAATTAAAGGACCATTCCTTAGTTATGGAATGTATGATCAAATTTCACAATGAAAGGAAAGGTCTAGATGTTGTTATCAATACACTTTCAATTGCTCTATATACTTTGTTTGCTGCAGATTCAAAATCATTATCTTTATTACAACGTGGTTGTTTCCATTATTTCCTACGTGGTGGTGAATGTGTGTCTGGTCCAATTGGTCTCTTATCAGGTTTAACTCCAAGTTCTTGGATATTATTCAAACATTTTTTCTCAGTTGCTTTCTATTCATGTTATCTAAATTTTGGAGATAAGGGTATACTAGGTTTTCCATTGGCGTTATTCGAAAATATTCAAGCTTTAACAACTGCTTGTTTTATTCTTCTACCATTACTCACAAAGGAAATTTTTAGTTGATTTATTGATTTGATGAAATCAAAAATTTCATTCACTATCTTTACGTCTTTTCATCTCTCTTTCTCTCTCTATGTCTGTCTCTCTTTCTACTATGTTTTGTGTAATCTTTCACCAACTATTCTTAATGTTAATAAACTTTAGACAATAATAATTTCTAATAAATATGGCACCAGCTGAGTTTATATTTCCTAATAGGGAAATCCGCATCATCGTCATTTGTTTCCTCATTTCATTATATTTCTTTTTTTTTTTGTTTTTTCTCAGTCTTCAGAGGTAAAAGAAACAGATAAAATTAAATTAGATTAATGTAAGAATTATATTCCGTACTTATTTGTCTTTTCATAACATTTCAATACATCATCAATCCAGATAACCGTCATGTCAACAGTTGACCAATCAAATGATGAACCTCAGCATGTGGTCTATTCATCCTCAATATTGTTTGAAAAACCACCAATTGAAGCAATGGAAGCTTTGGTAATTCGTCGTCAACAAGCAAAACAAATTAATAAAGATTTATCAGAATGGTTAACATCTTACGGTAGATTAAGATTACATTATGTTGATGAATTGAAGAAAATTCATAAACTTGGTGAAGAATTATTTACCGATAAGAATGCAACTTTACAAAATTCAAAATTAGATGCTTTGGGATTATGTACTCCAATGTGGTCAGATATTCTCAAAATTGTACATAATGAAATCGAATTGTTTGATAAAAGTACTAGAAAGATGGGTAGAGATATGATTGCTCCTTTAAGATTATTTACTAGAAATAATGACTTGAACTTAGCTGAAATGGATCAATTGATTGAAATTGCAACTAACTTACAGAATTCAAATAATAACAGTCATTATGAAAATGAATGGTCAACAAAGGCTCCTTACTTCTTTGAGATTTTCGAAAATTATGATTATCAAAGATTGTTATTATTGAAAGATGTTTTCCTTAAATATCAAACAGATGTTGGAGATGTTGTTAATCAATTTAAAAAGGATAATGAAACAGGACTTCAACATGTTTTGAATTTCAATATTGATGAAGAAATTGATAGATTCTCTCATGATGTGATTGCTACGAATTTACCAATTGATAATATTAAAGTTGATGTTGTTTCAAAATCTAGAGTTAGTGCTGATGGATTTACCGCTTCTGCAGCAACTACAGCAACTGCGATTGGTGCTGGTGCTGGTGCTGCTGCCGGCGCTGTTACATCCAAACGTCATTCAGGTTTATTGTCTTCACATCGTTTCCACTTAAAGAAAAATACTGATCATGAAAATTCAATTCCTGAAGCAACCAGTACTAATCATTCATCCGATAATTCTGGTAAACGTTTATCTTCCAATAATTCTATGTTATCATCAAATACGCTAACTGGTTCTAATGATAAAAGAAAGGAAAAGGGTTTAATGCGTTCCAAATTTGGTTCAATTTTTAAAGGTCGTAAGAAAAATGGTAAAGATTCTGAATTCACACCACCTTCAACAATCCATGAACCTGATAACTCTTCCATTAATACTGAGACTACTAATGGTAGCTCTCGTGCACTTTCTACTCAGCGTCAAAGAAACTATTCTACAACTTCCCAATCCCAAGCCTCAACAAAATACAATCCAACAAACAATAACATTAACAACAATAATAATCACATGAATGATAATAATGGTGGTAATAATATCAATAACAACAACAACAATAATAATAATAGCCATAATTATAACAATCAATCACAGACATCAAACCGTGCTCAACATCCTTATAGACAATCTACAATCGATAACTCTGGTGATAAGCCATTACCTCAATATCCACTTGCTGATTCAAATAATTCTTCCAGTGCTCAAAATTATCAACAATTTAAACAAGTTGAAACTCAACCTAAACAAACAGATTCATCAATTTATGAACCAATGCGTCCAACCAAGAGATCTGATTCATTAGTAGGATCTAACCCTCCACAGATTGATAGTCTATCAAATACCGATACTTCACTAAACACCCCACCAGTCTCTGCTACTACAGGTTTAAGTTCAATTCCACCAGTTGCTCGTGGAATGGAAAATATTCCAGAAGCTTCACCTTACATCAATAATAAAGAATTTGCTAATAATGATGCTATAGCAACTGGTGTAGTTAATGGTGTTATTGCAGGTACTGTTTCCCATTCGGCAACTATTTCAAGTGCAACAAATGTTCCACCTCCGCCTCCACCATCATCAAGAAAACATGTAACCTCTTCTGATATACCATCTTCTCCATCAGTTTCAAGTTTGAGACAACCAAGAAATTCTGTACCTGTTCCTCCAAGTCAACGTAAAAGTATGACTATTGACCAACAACCTTTACAACCTGCAGCTACTGGTACACATCAATCAGAAACAATTAATATGGAACTACAAAAGAATACTACAGGTGGTGGTGGATTGGTCGGTGGTACAATCATTCATCCATCATTAACAACAGCTGGTTTCAATGCATCAATTGTTGAATTATTTAATGCCTCTTTCAAAGATGGTATTTTAACTAGATCGAATGTAATTGGTGAAGTTGCATTTTCTTTTATTCCTGATGAAAACAAAAAATTACCATCAGAACTTTCCCTGAGAGTATTTTCAAAGAAGGAAAATGTTCAATTACCTAATTTTGCAGTCAATACATTGCTCTTGCAACAGAGTAACAATGATTCTTTCATTATTTCTGATCCATCCCAAATTTCAATGAGAACTGTTGGTGCTTTGAAATATATGTTAAATGATGCCAAACCTCCAATTGTTGTTACTCCAATTTGGAAACATGAAAATAATCAATCAACTGTTATTATTTCTATTAAACCGACTGCGGAACTTGAAACGTATCTTGAGAATGGATCATTAACTTTATCCAATTTCATGGTTTCAGTTTCAATCAAGGATGCATTGGTATCATCAGCTGCAACTAAACCACCAGGTTCATTAAATAAGGAGAAAGGACGCGTTACATGGATATTACAAAAACCTATAACTTTCAATTCAACAAAGAAAGAAGAACGTTTCATTTCTAGATTTATGACTACACAGAAGGCTAAAGAAAGTGATTCTGGAGTTCAAATCAAATTCAATATCTCTAATGAAGATGGTGCAGGTAGAATTGATTTCTTGAATACTGATATGGAAATACAAGCAAGAGGTGAAACCGTAGTTGAAGATCCATTTGGTGATGGTCTTAACAAACAAGTTGATGATTGGTCTGATGTACCAACTTTGAAAACAATTGTTGCTGGTAACTATTCAGGACATTCAAATCAAATCTAATTGTTTATACTTACCTTTCAAGTCTCTCATTTCTTATTTTTTTTATTTATTTATTCATTTCATGTCGTAATTTATTTATATCTTTTATATTATTTTCCTTAAAATTTATTTGATTTTATTTTATTTCGTATCATCTTTTTGCTATTATACACTAAATATATCAATAGACATCTATTTAAACTATTATATAGACGTAAATATACATCTGCTCAATTATTTTCAGATATCAAGATCATCACGAGGATCAATATAAGATGTATAACTTATAGATAATGTATGATTATCTGATGAAAATGGTAATCGATAAAACATCACACCACGAACTATCAAATCAAATGGATGTCTTGAAATATTCATCCATCGTTCATCAGGATCGGAGAATGGAATTGAATTATCGGGGAATATTGGTAATGTTTCATTATCATGATTACCATCGTCTTTATCATCATTTTTATTTTTATTTGAGCAAGGATTCCTAATTTTCAATTGAGTCGAACTCTCATCTTTCTTCCTATTCAAAAATCCGCCTTGAAAATAAAGTGGAATTTCCAATGTTTCAACTGTACCTAATAATACAGTCTCGTATGAACTCTTACTATTGTCGTATGTAGAAACAAATTGAGTTTTGGCGAAAATATCAAGCTGTGTATTTTCTATCGTTACGGAAATCAAACCTGGGTTAAATGCGCTTAGAATCATATCAAATTCTAATACTTCTTGACTGACTAGTACATTGGTTACATCGATTACTTCCAAATCTTGTAATTCTTTATTTGTTGCCAATACGAAACCAGCTATAAACCCAATTAGCAATATCATCATCACAATACTAGCAGAATAGCATAAGTTCTTGATTGTTCGTAGTCGTTTGACGCGTTTTGATGTGAAATCATGTGGAGAACTATACACATCAGAACGTTTCAATATCACCTTCCTTTTATCTGTAGGTATGGTTCCATAATCCAGAACATTTAAAGGATTTTGATGTTGTTTTCCATAGTAGCTGACTTTAGTTGGGTTCAAGGGATTATCGTTATAGTTCAATGAAAGGAAACTTTGTACCTCACCGTCTTCGAAATTGTTATTTGAGTTATTTTCTACATTGTTGTGGTTACTGTTATTATTGTTGTTATTTATTGAATCGAAATTATTAATATTATTATGATGATTCAAATGATTCTTAATATAGTTGAAATTTTGTCCATTTGAGTTGCACGTATCGTGGTTGTAAACCATATTAGTTAAACTTGGTTCATAATAATCGGAATCATCTTCAAAGAAATCATTATTCGTACATTCATCTTCAGTGGTAGAGTATTTCTGTGATTGATTGTTTCTGTGATCAAACAATCTTGAAGTTATCTGTCTTAACTGATGAACAGACTTATCATCGTTATTAACTTTAGTCATTGGTTGTATATCAGATATATCACGGGTACTTTTCAAAGATCTCTTCTTACCATTTTTCTTAGAACCTATTGAAGAATATGACTTGACTTCGAATGTTTCATCCATAGTTTTCTTAGATGAAGGTAATTCCAGTTCCGGATTGAATACGTTTTGTAACTTTTCTTTGACTTTATTTTTATCGATTGCATTACTATTGGAATCTCTATTGCTGGTACTACCAACGGTGTTGGTTAATGTATTTTTATTTGTTCCAAGCTTGTTAGATATGGAAATGTTATCATTATTAGCAATATCTTGAGTTTGATCAGATAATGTAGTTGGCGCATTTATACCATAAACAAAGTTTTCAGTCATATGTTTACTCTGATTGGTATCATTTTTCATTGCATCATGAACTTTTGTATAGAAATATTCGGCCCTAGATGAATCTTTAGTTAATGTAGTACTTGCTGATGAAACTGTTCCATGATTATTTCCCTGCAGTGACATTGTTCTTAAGCTTGATATACTTGGGTTAGTTGCCTTTTTGAGTTTCATTTCATTGAGATTTTTGCTAGTCACAGATACTGGATCTAGTAACTTCTTATTCAGGGAGTCTATTCTATCAGATAGATTCAGAGTCGAGTTTTTATTGTCGTCAAGAGTGAAAGAGATACTGTTCTTTAGCTTCTGTGACTGTGATTGTGATTGCAACTCAAGTAAATTTTCCTTATCTGAATCTTCTAATTTGTTCAGTTCCTTGCTTGAATTATTATTGATAATTGATAGTGTATTCACTGTCGGTATATTATTAGGTTTGTCTTTAGTGACCTTATCAGCAGGTATCTCTTGTGGTACATGTGGAAGATGAAGAACGCTGTCATCATCGCATTGTTCCTCAACCACTCTCATCATATTCGGCGTGGATTGAATATGTGTCGGTTCCTTTAACACTTCGTTTAAGGAGAAATTTCCATTCTTATCTGTATTCATGGTCATTTTATGTATCTCTTGGAAACTAAATGTATATGAATCTAATTACTTTGTCATTTATTTATGTAAATGAATAACAACAATATAATATGATAGGGGATATTATAGCCACCAAGTTCAATTATCTAATACTTATTTTGTGATATACAAACGCTATACTAATATCAGTTTAATATTCTCGGCTTCTGACCCACGATGTAGATATTCAAGTGGTAGAGCAATGTTGTCCTAGCCATTAAATCACTTCTAAGGGGATGAGCTGAAATTTATTAATTTTTTTTTTCTTATTTTAGCTCCACCGCCCCCTTCTCTCTACAGACTTACGGAATGGTGTTCCTGTGAGGAACACGACACTTCAAGGGAGGTAGGTGATTTGAATTGTATCGTAAAGGCTATACTCTAGTAGTATATACTACTCAATGTTCTTCTCTGTTGAGATATAATACAATATGCTTAAATAGGATAATCTATCTATAAGTATACAAGTTTTCTAATGTACTTTGTTAAATTTTTCGAATCTTTGGAATGTTTGTAATAGTGCCTGGCCTTGATCCTGATGCTGGCAATTCTGGTTTACGGAAAGCTCCTGGCCTTCTGAATGCACCTGGACGTTGTAGATTCATGCCTATGGCACTAACGGGTTTCACCGTGGTTTGTTGTTCCAATGGTTTTTTCAAAGGAATAGGTGCCTTAAGAGCTGGTTTGTTGATCTTAGGTACACCATATTTTGGTAAAGGTATTTTTGGTATCTCCAATTTCTTACTATTACTGTAGCCAATTCTCTTTGTTCTCAATTTGATATCTTTGTTTGGCTTCTTGGTATTAATGTTAACTATATCATTTTGAACTATCACATAGCCTTGATCTTTGTCCTTCTCTTCTCTCTCCTTTCCTTCTCCTTCCTTTGATTTCATAATAACTTCATTGCTCATTTCTTTGGAGTGAGTTTGATTTGAACTTTCTTCATTTAAGACTGCAGTTGAACTAGTATTGATAAACAGTCTATCTGTTGATTTCTCTATGATAGAAGTCGACAAAACTTGACCGGTCTTTGCTTTCTTCAAATCTGATTCATTTACATTAGCATCAGTACTAACAGCTTTTTTGGTTTCATCATATGGTAAAATTTCACTTAATTTCCTCTTCTGAAGTAATGATGGTGGAGGTGGTTGTGGTGATAAAAATTGTTCAATATTGATTGGAGGTGCTATTTGTTTTCTTTTAGGTTTCTTCTCCTTCTTCTTTACTAATTTTGAAACCCTGAAAGTTGGTATATCACTCGAATTGTAATGCCCATGTATTTCATCATTTTTTTTCATTTTGCTATCAGTTGAACTTTGCTTATCCTTGATTAATTTACTCAAAATCATATCAACAGAATAAGAAGGAGCAACAATATTATTACTTTCAAGGTTTTGAGATTGAACTTTGAATGAAACTCCTCCATTAGTTGATGCAATTTTGGGATTTTGAATATCTGATTTCTGTTTGATTTTCATTGTTTTAATACTCTCGTCATTTAATATTCTTTCTGTTGTAGGTAGTTCATTCTTATGTATATCTTCATTACTTTGTTTGTTGACAGTTTCGTTCTGAATGGCATTTTCATCGTTACTCTTCACACTATGCTCAATTAACCTATTATCAATGATCTGGTCGTCTGTAGTAGCAATAGTCAATTTGTTGTTCCTCTTAGACGATGTATCTATGGAATCATCAAAGTTCATATTACGTCTTTCAGAGACAGACAAGTACTTATCAAGTGAGAAAGTAAATGACTGAATAATCAAATGAATTTCATTCAAGAACTCTTGCCTGTTACGTATTTTCTTATCAATTGAAAGCATATAAGCAGCAACTATAACTGATGTTATTGATGTAATCACAATACTCTTATCTGAATCGGGCATTGATAACTTTTCAGGGGTTATATTACCACCCATTTCATTATAGATCTTTGAGATTTGTATTAAATTCTCTTTATTTTTGAAAAAGTTATCAAATGGAGTCAAGTCCTTTTCATTCAATTTACTCATATCAGCAAAGTTAATACTCGTTTTTTGTTGCTTTCTGAGTCTCTTCTGTTTCCTTTTATCAAATTCAATAGCTATCCATTGCTCTTTCAATTTTTCGTGTTCTGGATTAGGGTATAGTAAATTAGCTCTCTTGATAACTCTTGTTCTTAAATCAATATCTCTATTTCTTTCAATATTGAATTCTCTCCATTTCTTTTTTCGTTCTCTATTTTCAAACCTTATTCTCTCCTTTTCATCTAGAATCATCTTAGGTTTAACTGCTTTGGAATTATTATTTTCGATATTCATCAATGATGAGATACTGGATGCAACAGTCCTTTTTATCATATCCAACTGTGACGTTCTCAACTTCAAAATTGAATGAGAATCAATTTTAGATAAGTCAATTGATTCAACCAATGATGTTATTGAGTTTGGTGAAGGGGATTTGAATGAATGTAAAGAATTGGTTGGTTCATTTGTTACTTTTGATTCATCTATAGAATCGTCAAAAATCCTGGGAACAGGTGTGTTATTATTAGAAGAAACTGGTACTATAGTTTTCTTTGTAATCCTGCGGTGAGATTTGTAAGTATGGGGAATCTCTTTATTTTGTTCATTAAATATTTTTATATCATTTTGTGCCCTACTATCTGTATCAAGGTTTTTCATATCAAATCCATTGTTTTTGATTATATCTTTATTGAGTTCAGTATGTTCACCGACATTGAACTTCAAGTAGTTTGAATTATTCATAGCCATTTCAAATGCATTACCCATTATATCATCCCAATTGTAATCTCCTTCTTTCTCCTTCTCTAATATTTTTTCCAAATTTGTGTCTTCTGTCTTTTCAGATATGTTTCGAGTAATTGATGTTGCCACTGCTGATTTCACTTGTAATGTAGATTTTGATGTAGATTTTGGTTTGGGCGTTGGCTTAACTTTTGCAGCTACCTTAAAATCATCTTTAGTGTATAAATCATTTAAGTCTTTGGAATATCGATTATCATTGAAAATATTATTGGAAACCACGTCGTTGACAACATTTTTCAAAGCTTTTTCAAATTCAAGTTCTTCATGGATGGATGGTACTACATTAGTATTGAATTTACTGAAGTTACCATCATTCAGTGCATCATGTATAGCATTATCAAGCTCATTTGATGCTTCATTATTCAGAATTGAAGTTTTAGTTGATTTTGGTTGACTGAACTTTATTGTTTTTTTGGAGTGTTTCAATTTCGAGCTATTACTTTTCTTCTTCATGCTAGGAACGGATAAGAGTGCTTCTTTGATAACATTATCTAATTCAAGACTTGTTGGAGTATCATTTGATAAAGATTCATTCATCGCTGTAGCCATAATATCGTTTAAATCAATATCATGAATAACTTCACTAAGCTCTTGTTCATTTAGATTACTTGCATTATTTAGCTCTTCATCAATTTTTGTATTATTCATCTTGCCAATTTGTAATCGTTCTTCCAAAATTGTGGATCCATCCTCTGTGGTGTTGAATTTAAGATTATTTTCATTTCCAACTCTGTTATCTGAATCTCTTTCCCTTTGTTCTAGGACGGAACGAGTGTCTTTTAAAGCATCTTCGATTGCTGTTTGTAGATCTAACACTTCATCCTTGGTATGATTATACTCATTAGTGTTGTTATTATTATCATTATTCGTATTAATATCAATATTATTAGGTATTTTATCATTAATATTGTTGATTTCTCTAATATTGTAATGTGTACTTGATTCTGTATTTTCTGCCAATGCATCATTTATTGCACTTGCAAGTTCATAATTTAAACTGGCACCTTGCAACTCGGAATCTAGTTTATGATCTTGACTATCATTAAAAACATGGCTATCATTACTATGATTATCATTATGATTGAATGAGAATTGACTTTGAAGCGCATTTGCAATAGCATTCTCAAGTTCACTCTCTTTGATATGTTTATTTTTATCACCGTGATCTACAGTAAAATTTTGATCTGAGTTGTGGGTATTATTAGTATCCATCAAAGGATTTGCATTATTGAGGTTCACAATTTCGGGGTCGACTATCATAGATGTCTCGGGTATAATTTCAACTTTCTGATTTTCGTTGTTTTCAGTGTTACTCACACTATTATTAGAGACATCATGATTTTCACTGCTTACAATATTTTCACTATTTGCATTATTTTCGCCATGTTGTTGATTTTCAATTGATTCAACAGTGCTCACAACTAGATTTTTTATCAGAGCTTCTTGATCAAAGGAAAAGTCATTCTCATGATCCCTATCAGTATTTTTATCATCAGCATCTATGTTTTTGTTGTATGGATTATTTTGAGAATTTGATTCATTATAATCGACTTCCATGTTATCCTCTCTATTATTTCCATCACTATTAATATCATCGGCGTATAATGATTGAACAATATGATTGGTTAGTGATAAAACTATATCCGAATGTTTATCTGAATCGTTATCTAAACTTTCGTTACTATTATTGGTATTATTATTATTATCATAGTTATTGCTGTTGTTGTTGTTGTTGTTGTTGTTATCACGGACATTATCGGTAATAATATTTTCAGTATTTACATCATTATTGGAGTCAATTCCATCTTCAGAAAAAGACAAACTTGAATTTACCATCCTAAATGAAACAACAGTGAGTCCAATTATTCAACCTTATCAATCGGAGGCACAGTTATACTCCGAAGATATACCCTAAGCAGGAGATAGAGGAAAAACAAAAAAAGACAGTCACAAAACACAAGGTAAATTTTTTTTTTTCCAATTCCAATTTTAATTCCAATTCCAATTTGTTTCTCAATTCTGTCCAATTTCCCGTCAAATTTTAGTCTTTAAGTCAGCGACGATTCATGTTTCCGGAAAGTTTTTGTATTTTTTTTTTCTCTACATCATAGTTTCTCGCGTCGATGGGTCGGTAATATCGAATATTATAAAAAAAAGCTATTATTCATAATGATATATCAAAAATTATATAAAAGAGATTAGATATTAAGCTTGATATGTGGAAGCAGAAACGTTACCACCTTTACCAGTCCAATTGACATGAATGTAATCACCCACTTTTCTGTTTTCATCTGCAAATTCTGGTAAAATTTGGAATGTATGAGCACCAAAATAATCTCTTTGAGCTTGTAATAAGTTTGCTGGTAATTTCTTTGATCTATAACCATCGTAAAATGATAAAGCAGTTGAGAATGCAGGAGTTGGAATACCAGAAGTAACTGCAATTGCAATAGTCTTTCTCCAACCAGATTGAGCATTATGAATTGCATCTTGGAAGAAGGAATGGAAAAGTAAGTTTTCCAAGTTAGGATTTTGTCTATATGCAGAAGTAATTTCACCTAAGAAAACAGATCTAATAATACAACCACCTCTCCACATAAGAGCAATTGATGGGAAATTCAATTCCCATCCATATTCCTTTGCAGCTTCCTTGATTAACATAAAACCTTGAGCATAAGAGATAATTTTAGATGCATATAAAGCTTGTTTTAAATTTTCAATAAATTGTGGTCTTTCTTCAATTGAAATTTGTTCAATTTTTGGACCATTAAGAATTTCAGAAGCTCTTACTCTTTCAGATTTAAGTGCTGATAAACATCTTGCAAATACGGCTTCACCGATTAAAGTAACTGGCATACCTAAATCTAAAGCATTAATTGCAGTCCATTTACCTGTACCTTTTTGGCCTGCACTATCCAGGATTTTTTCAACAATTGGAGTACCATCAGTATCATTATAAGCTAAGATATCTCTTGTAATTTCAATTAAGAAAGAATCTAATACACCAGTGTTCCAATCTGCGAAAACATCAGAAATTTCTTTATCACTTAAACCACCAACCCTTTTCATTAAATCATAAGCTTCACAAATCAATTGCATATCACCATATTCGATACCATTATGAACCATTTTAACATAATGACCTGCACCTGCATCACCAACCCAATCACAACAAGGTTCACCATCAGCCTTTGCAGAAATTGATTGGAAAATATCTTTAATATGAGGCCAAGCTTCCTTTGCACCACCTGGCATTAAAGAAGGACCATATCTAGCCCCTTCTTCACCACCTGAAACACCAGAACCAACGAAAAGAATACCTTTATTCTTTAATTCTTCGAATCTTCTATTAGTATCAGGGAAATGAGAATTACCACCATCAATAATAATATCACCTTTTTCTAAATGAGGTAAAAGTTGTTCAATAAATTGATCAACTGGATTACCAGCTTTAACTAAAAGCATGATTCTTCTTGGTCTTTTCAATTTTGAACATAAATCTTCAATTGAATGAGCACCAATAATCGATTTACCCTTTGCTTCATTTTCTAAAAAATGATCAACTTTAGAAACAGTTCTGTTATATGCAACAACAGTAAATCCATGATCTGCTGCATTAAGGATCAAATTTTGACCCATAACTGCCAAACCAATTAAACCAAAATCACCTCTATAAATTAATTGTTAGTAAATTAGATCAAATGATTGATAGAATTTATAATGAAATGAAATAAACTTTGGGAAAACATACTGTGCTGATTGTGACATTATTCTGATATTTAGTAATTTGTCTAATGAAAGAAAGAATATAAAAGAAAAAAGAAGAAGAAATTGATTGAAAGAGCAGAGATTCTGGAAATTTAAATAAAGATAGAATGAAAAAAAAAGAGAAGGAAAAGCTTCAGTTTATCTACATATAAACTTGAAAAGAAACTCAGATAAACGTATACGAATTGTGTCATAATGAATTTTGTATGAATAAAATCTTTCATGCAACGGAGCTCACCAATCCACCACCATTTGTTGCGTCGATACGTCGATTAAAAGACTTGCGTCGTTCGGTCAATACGTCGGTGCGTCGGTGGGTCGGTGCGTCGGTAATTTCAATATTAAAAAAAAATTTGCCGAGTTCGTTTAGCAAGGCCAAAGATGGTAAAAAAAACGTCTATCTATCTAACATCAATATCAACATTTGTGATATTCGGCAATATCCAAAAGACATATCTATTACCTTAAAAAGTCAATTATTAATTATCTCTCAATTGAATAAATATGTCAACGCCAATTCAGCCTCCATATATTTGTGAAACAATAAAACCAATTAAAGGTGAGATTGAAATTGATGATTGTATTTTCCGTACTTATAAATGGTTAGCACCAAAGGATATTTGGAAAGGTAGAGTTTTATTTATCCATGGTTATAGAGATCTTGTTGAATTTTATTTTGAATTTGCTGAAACTTTAGCTAAGCATGGTTATGATTTCTTCTTCTTTTATCAACGTGGAGAAGGTGAGACAAAACTAACAAATAATAAAAAGGGTGTAAGTGATGACCATTATGCTTATAAAGCAATTGATGATATGATCGAATACAATATCAATGATATGACTGAGAATAACTTATCTTCTGAAAAATTACATTTAATGGGGCTTTCAATGGGTGGGGGTCTCACATTGAATTATGCATGTCATGGTAAATATAAAGATAAAATCAAATCCTTCTCCGCAATTGGTCCACTTATTGTACTTCACAAGGATACATACCCCGGTATTCATATAGAAGCTATTGTTAGATTCATTTGTTCATTCAGCTTTGGTAAATATATGAGAGTTAAAAGTCCACTTAAAGTGGAGTATATTACTGGTGATCCCCAATATCAAAAATTTTTAGCTTCTAATGTCAATACTCAAGGTTTAAATGGTGCATTTGTTGAAACAAGAGATTTCATCATTAGAGGTAGAAGTTTACATAATTATTCAATATACTCTCAGTTGAATAAAGAGAAACCTTTGTTGATTTGTCATGGAGAAGATGACCACATTAATGATGTTGAAGGAAGCAAAAAGTTCATTTCTCAAATCAATCTCTTAGATGGTATGAAGAATAAAAAATTAATTACTTATCCAAATGGAAGACATAATATCATTGCAGATATTCCTGATATACGTTACAAAGTGACAGAAGATTTAATTCAATTCCTTGATGAGAATCAGTAATTCATTCAAGCAGAATATACTATAAGAACACTAAACAAAAAAAAGATCAAAAAAAAAAATATTGAGCCTTCATCTTGCTGAGCCTTTCAGCTTTCTATATCATTTAATTCTAGCTTTTATTTCTTTAGCTTTGCTTCCATCTTCATACGTTCCTTTTTTTTTTCTAGGCATAGTTAACACATGAACTCGGATACGCTTATTGATTCATCCCCAATTCCTGTTGGTAAAACCACAGCTAATAATAATAATAACACTAAATCCGGAATTATCAGTAATAGTAATAATAGTAGTAGTAAGAGTAATTCTAATAGTGATATCAATAATGATAATATTATCAATGAGTCAAAAAGAAATCTGAAAACTAGGAAATCTCTGGTAATCAATAGTTTGGATGATCGTTTATCTTCCAATCCTGAACTCTTCAAAAGCGAAGTTCGAAATACTTTGAATCCATATCTCCGACTCACCAATAATATTTGCTTTGCAGTACCAATAGAATGGTTCAATTTATTATCAGGTTACATAAGACTACCAACAACTTCCATCATAAAATATCTTGCAATAAGGAAGGAACTTGAACCTATAATCTTCCCCACACTTTCAAATGAAAAAAGGATTTTGAACATTGAACTTCATGGTATTAAAGACCATGTAATCGCCTTCTCATTTTGGTACAAGTTTTACGACCTCAATAATGATTTAAAGCAAATCAAGGGTAGTAAACTAACCTATATTCGTTCATTAATATTCGAATATTTGAGATATTCAGAGATAACTGTTATTCCATTTCTGATGATTTTATCTTCCGCACCAATGTCAATGTCTAAAGTACGTAGTGTATACTCCAAAATTCAGAAAAAGATAGAAGAACGTATTAGGAGATATGAAAATCCAGGAGTTATCAATAATAAACCACTATTCACTTTACATTTACAAGATCAGAACAATCCATTCATTTTGCTTTGGATGGATACAGAGAATATTTGTTCATTCAATATATCTAGACTTGATTCTCCCAAATCTCAAGCCAATTTTGTGAATTCCCTCTTCATGTTCATATCTTTTTCACTTTCCAAAACACCACAACAACGAAATAGAATTGGAAATAAGAATAGAGGTGAGATTATCAACAATAACAATAATATAATGAAAAGGGATAAATTTTGATGTCTTCGTATCTTTGGAATTTTCTAGAATTTCATTCCTCGACGTGCCGATATTTCAAATTACTATAAGATTATAAGATGACGATAACTACACTCTTCTTTGCTCTCTTTTGCAACTATTCCAGTCAATAAACCAAGAAACAACTTATCATATAAAATGGCTACTGTACATAATCCAAATAACTGGTATGTATAATAACAGTATAATTTTTCTCTTCCTTTTTACCATTTATAGAGCTAGATACAAACTGTTAAAAATGATTCAGTGATCTAATCCATAGATCAATACAAGTTGCATCGTTTGACATTGTACTAACCTAAATTTGAACTATAGGCACTGGGTTGATAAAAACTGTATTCCATGGGCTAATGATTATTTCAAGAATAATCTGGTTAAATTTTCAGTTCCACATGAAAATTACACCTTCACCGTTACAAGTTTGAAATCTTTAACTGGTGATTGTGATGTTACACAAAGAAAGGGAAATGTAAAATGTCTTTTCGAACTGAAAATCGAATTTTTGGTCAATGTGAAAAATGATAAACAAGAAGGTGATGCCGTTGATGAAGAAATTACAATTAGATTACCTGAATTTGAACATGATTATGATAACGATGATTTTGTCTTTGAAATCAAGACTAGTAACTCCGACACTAAATCTGCAATTAAAAACTATTTCTTACCTATTGTCCAAAAGGAAGTATTCATGAAGTTTCAACCTGATTTAATAGCTGCTCATGAACCACAACTTAAACATAACACAGATTAAATACATTAAAGTTCAACTAAATCAATTATTTATAAATCTATAATATACTAATTTTTACAACTAAAATTTTTAATAAATAATAACTACTGCTATAATTATCACTATCAACATTAGAATCCTTCAGGTACACCTTTAGCATGCCTTTGTACCTTTTTACTAAAATAACATCCGATACCACCAGCATATCTCGAATTAACACCTCCATTATCAAGTTGTAACCATTGATATTCACCATCGACAATCGCTTTTATAATTTTGAATGATTCAACAGTTGCATATGGTATACCAGTTGCTGGATCGTAATAAACTGCTGGTTGTCCTGATATCAAGCACATTTTCTTTTGTCCATCAGGTAAATGAATGCCAACTGGTGCAGGTGTATTTATTCTAATAACTTCATTGGAATTATCATTACCTTTATCTGAGTCATTTTCAATTACCACTTTTTCACCAAATTTAGGTAATTGAAGTAAATTCTTAAATGATTCATAACGTGTATCTTTAATCTTCTGTAAATCAATGTTGGATGATTCATCTTTCTTAATAGTACAAATTGTTTCACATAGTGGATCTCGCCTCGTGCCTGCAAGTAATGACTGTTTTCCTAACAAAATCTCCTTTATCTCTTCAATACTCAAGTATTTATCAAATTCTTCAAATATAATATAGTTCTTAACAACAAGTTGAGGTGGTCCTTCATAAATGAGTTCATTCGTTTCACATGAGTCTTCGCCATTCTTCTTAGAATCAGTATTGGTTATTTCTGTCGATATTTTAGTTATTTCTTCACTCTTGAATGTATCTGAACTTATCAAATCATCTTGAAAGGTGACACTCTTTTTCAGCCTTTCTTGTTCATCCCCTTCTTTAATATCATCTACTGTGATATCTCCTTTTTTGATATCTCCAGATTTGATATCATCGTCCATTGGTGTTACAGATTTATCAGGAGACTCTTTCATATCATTTATTGTCTTGTTATTGTTTTGAGCCTCTGCATTTTCAACCATAATATCGTCCTTGATTCCGAGTTTTGCATTTTTTCTCTTCAAATAAAGCAACTTCCGTCTATTACGTTTCTCTTCCTCCTCTGCAATTTTTCTCTCTCTTTCCCTTATTTCCTGTATCTCATCGTTTGGAGTTATATACACACCTTTACTGAAGAATCTAATAAAATTTTTGAGTTTTATCTTTTTCGAGTTAGCTATATCTCTATGTTTCTTCTTTTTCTGAACTTCTTGTTCATAGAATCTAGTTAATGATAATGTATTTTCTTTTTCAGTGAGTTTGGCTTCCTCAAGTCTTTCTTCAAGTGTTTTCTCAGTATATTTCTTCTTAGCAACTGGAACTAATGTTTGTCTTCTCTCAAATTCTTTTTCTATCTTTTCATGAATTTCAATACTATTCTTCAAAGTTGTAGCTCGTGATGAATGTCTCCTACTAGTTGGTGCAATTGGAGCATTATCGAATATTGAAGATTTACCATGTCTGACTTTCTCAGTCTCGGAGACATTCTTTTTAACAACGTCAACAGTTTTCTGTTTTTTGTTTAATGAAGGAGTGATTAGGTTATGTTTCCTCTTCTGACGTTTTTTCAATCTCTCCTGTCTTTGAAGTTCTTTCTCTCCTTCTAATTCATCGTCCTCTGATGCACTAATATCTGAATCGGAGAGATTTTCATCTGAATTCCCTTGAAATTCATCTGCCGTTTCATCATTTTCTCTATTTTCTTTCTTTATCTTTCGTATTCTTTTTTGTTTCGCAGCAGTGGTAGTTGTTGAAGAGTTTTCATCTTCTGATGCATCAACTTCAACAGAACTATCATCATCCAATTCCATAAATTCATCATCTTCCTCATCTTCTTGAAAGAGCAGGTTTACATTCTCATCGTCGTCATTCAATGATGTTAATCCTACATTTGTTTCTTCCAAATCAATCAATTGTCGTAATCTTGAACCAGCATTAGTTCTACGAGCTCTAGTTGCAATGATGGATTCGAATTCTGGTTCAGAATCATTCCCTGAACTTTCATTCTCACTCTCCGACATGGTCTTGATTATGTATTATTTAATTGATATAATTATCCGAGTTATAAAGAATATCAAATCTGAATTATAACATGTAAAAAAGCAATAAAAGTCATTTAAAACAAGCAAAAAACGAAAAACACAATAGAAGGAAGATAGAAAAAACATGTTTATTTGATGGGAATAGAATTAGAAAATATAATTTTTCTTCTTTTTTCATCTCCTTCTCATCAACGCGAGCCATACAATTGAAATAATCGATATTTCATGCTAATGTCACTTTATTTAAAGTTCATATCAAAGTTGCATCAGTGGCACAATTACATCATTTAGCTGATATACACCATGTTCAAGAAATTCAGCACTTTTACACGTTATTTGAATACTGGTAAGTCGAATCTGACTAATATCACACCATCAGAAAAGGAACATTTCCAACAACTTGCTGCAACATGGTGGGATAGTCATGGTCCACAGAGAATTCTACATAAGATGAATATACTAAGAATGGACTTTATCTCAGATACTATAAGATCACATATTAAGGTCAACTTGAATGCCAAAACAGAGGATGAAAAACTATTCATTCCAGGTTGGAACCATGATAATATATTACCTAAGGAAATATCAAGTGAAATCAATAAAGAATTGGAGAGTGCAACTTGGAAGATGTACAAAGAAATGAAATTGTCATGTCTAGATATTGGTTGTGGAGGTGGATTATTATCAGAATCACTTGCACGTTTGCCTAATGTTGAAAAAGTAACAGGTATTGATATGACCCCAGAAGTTATCGAAGTTGCTAATCAACATAAACTGCTGGATCCGATGCTCAAAGATAAACTTAATTATCGATTGACATCTTTAGATGATGTTTCAGAAGAAGAGAAATATGACCTAGTAACATGTATGGAGATGTTAGAACACGTAGATTATCCAGCTATTGTTTTAGAAAAAGCTTTATCACATGTTAAACCAGGTGGTTATTTTTTCCTATCAACCATCAATAGAGATTTTGTTTCTTGGTTTACAACGATTTTCATGGGTGAATATATTTTGAAAATTGTTCCATTGGGTACTCATACTTATACTAAATACATTAAAGAATGTGAGGTTAGAGATTTCATGAATAGATTGAAGGATAACTTTGAAATAATTGATTCAAAAGGATGCGCGTATCTTCCAGCTGTAGGATGGTTTTATACTTCAAGTCCAAATATTGGTAACTATATGATGGCTCTGAGAAGAAAAGAAAATAATGAAAATATTGCTGAATGAACGAGTCTGATTATAGATTATGCTGTTTCTTGCTCTCTCTCTTTATTTTGAAACTAAATCACTATTATACAAAACTTTATAGAATATAAGAAGAAGGAAAGAGAAATAAATTATAAGCTTATAGCTGTTCTGCTACGGGTAATGAAGGTTCTTCTACTTTAGCAGGTTCATCTTCAATAAAAGATGGTAACTTGGTGTCTATTTCAGTATTTGAAAGATAACTTGGTAATCCATCATTAGTGATACCATCATTAAGATCCAGTTCATCTCCTAGAGCTTCTAATTCTGCATCAAGTTCACTTTCCGATATATCGTCAGGAACGTCATAGGAACGACCTAAAGCGGATTGTAGTTCATTGGATTGATCTATTAAATCTAACATTTCATCTTGCATATCTTCCAATTTATCGATATCAATCTTTCCATAAGTTTTTCGTAATTCCTTATTAGTTTGACGCATTGCATCTACTGTAATCATTGTATTCTTCAAATTCTCTGTTGTCATTTGAGCTTGTGAGATATTCCAACTTTGTGACATTAATTGATCCCTTTGAGTCTCTAATTGTTTCCTTTGACGTAACAATTTAAGTGCACGTTGTTTAATCGATGATTTAGCTGGTCCATCTCTCATTTTCGTTAATTTTTGTTGGTACGTTGCAAGTTCAGCATTTACTTTCGTTATTTTAACATCTAATGATGAAATCCTTGAATCTATATTACCCATAGCATCATCCAAGGTTGGTTTAGGTGTTTTGTTACTGGTTCCAAATAGTCGATTCATTGTTGGTATGTTGTGATATATGGGAAGTTAACAAACACAGATGGCAAAAGTTCTTACACCAAACCTAACATCTCATGAATCTTTCTTAATCACAGAGCGACCAAATATTTTACACCTGCCATAATCATCCATACACCCCCTTCTTTTTCAAAAGTCTTTTATTCTATCTAAAATGTACAAGTTATATAAATATAGTTGTGTTTATATATTAGAATGGATAGTTGTCTTAGTCATTTATTCATTATATTCACAGTTTATTTTCATCAAGATAAGCAATCAAATCTTTGATAGTGATAATTTTTATATTGTATTTTTGTGAGAATTCCCAACAATCATTCAAACGCATCATTAGGCCATCATCTTCCCTGACTAATTCACAAATAGCTGCAGCAGGTTGTAAACCGGTTAATTCACATAATTGAACACCAGCTTCAGTATGACCAGTTCTTTCTCTTAGTAATCCCGGTTTTGCTCTTAATGGGCATATATGTCCAGGTCTAAGAAAATCTTTTGGTTTACTAGAAGAATTAGCTAACATCTTTGCCGTTAATGCTCTATCTTGTGCACTGATACCAGTAGTTGTACCATCAGCATAGTCAACAGTAACTGTATATGCTGTACCATGTCTATCTGTCATTTGATCTTCTGGAATCATGAAAGGTAGTTCGAGTTCATCAGCTCTTTTTGTAGATAATGGTACACAAACATAACCTGAACTATGCTTAACTAAAAATGCCATCTTGGCAGTATCCATTTTTTCAGCTGCAATGATTAAATCACCTTCATTTTCTCTATCTTCGTCATCCATTACAATGAGAAATTCTCCATTCTTGAATGCTTCCAACGCTTCTGGGATAGTGGTAAACTCAACCATATTTCTATATCACCAATTTCTCACTTATTAATGATAAAAAGTGAAAGCATCTCAAACAAATCAAATTCTACAAACTCTTTCACCATTCTATTAATATTAATATTTTTTTATCCTGAGATGAATAAAATCGGGTGAAATTTTTTTTCTTTTCTTTTAGTCATAATTGTTAATAATCGCGGTTTGAATCCCCGGATTTTGTGAAAAAAAACTGTCGATTGATTATAAATACTACATTTTATAAAGTATATTTTTCTATTCTCTTACATTCTTACATTCTCTCAACAGGTGTGATACCTAGTAAGGTCATACCATTGTGTAGAATCTGTCTGACGGCAGAGAATAATGCCAATCTAGCAATCATAACTTCTCTGTCTTCACCTAAAACTCTTAATACTTTATAGGTTGATGAGAATTGATGTGTAAGTTTGAATAAATATGTTACAATAGTTGAAGGTTCATAATTCTTAGATGCATAACGTAAAGTATCTGGATATGATGCCATAATTCTAACTAATGCTTGTGTCTTCTCTAATTGAGATTCTAATAATTTGGCTTTCTTTTCAAATTCTTCCTCACTTAATCCTTCTTCCTTTAATTTCTCTAATGATCCACAAACATTTTCTAATGACATATTTGCTTCAAGAAGTTCTTTATCTGGAATATTTGCATTTCTTTGAATTGATCTCAATCTTGAATGTGCATATTGTAAATATGGTCCAGTATCACCTTCTGATGATAACATTCTATCCCATCCAAATTCATAATTATTGATTCTTTTAGCTTGCATATCTTGAATCATAACAGCAGAAATACCAATTAAATCAGCAACTTTTTCAGGATCTTCAACTTGTGAAAATTTCTCCTTATTAGTTTGCATAATTTCCAACATTCTAGATTTAACTGCTTCCAATATATCATCAAGGAAAACAACGGTACCTTTTCTAGTTGACATACCTAAAACCATACCAAAATTAACATGAACTAAGTCTTTTGCCCATTTATAACCCAACATTTCTAATCCAGTGAAAAATTGTTTTGTATGTAAATCTTGTTGAGATGCAATAACATAAATCATCTTATCGAAATTATATTTTTCCTTTCTTTCAACCGCTGTACCAAAATCTCTTGTAATATATAATGATGTACCATCACTTTTTTGAACCAAAACTTTACCTAATTTCTTTTGACCTAATTGTTTGAAATCAATCAATAACGCACCTCTATCTTCAGTAATCATATTTTTCTCTTTCAATCTTTCCACAGCATCTTTCATAGCTTCACTTGAAACTTGAGATTCACCTGAATAAACGTCATATTTGATATTTAATCTTGCATATGTATCAATATATTTTTCAATTGATAACTCTCTGAATTTCCTCCATAACTTAAGATTTTCTTCATTACCATCTTCCATACCTCTAAAGAATTCTCTTGCCTCATTATCAATACTACTTCCAGATTCTAAATCTTCACCCTTTGCTTCTGCTTCTTCCTTTTCCTTTGTTATATCCTGATTGATTTTAACATAGACATCATATAAATGTTGAATTGGATTAGCTTCTAGTTCAGCTTCTGAACCATATTTCTTGAAACCAACTGCTAAAACACCAAATTGTTTACCCCAGTCACCTAGATAATTCATTCTAATAACTTTCCAACCTAATTTTTCATGTAAATTTGATAGGAAACCACCAATTATAGTAGATCTTAAATGACCTGCATGGAATGGTTTAGCAATATTTGGTGATGAGAATTCAACAATGACAGTCTTATCTTTTCCTAATGGTGAAGAACCAAAATCAATAGTTCTAGTTAATACATCTTTAGTAACATAATTTAATAGAAATTTAGTATCGAAATAAAATTGTAAAAATTTACCTTGTGGAACAACACGATCAATATAACCACCAAGTGGGAATTTTTCTGCAAATTCAATTGCCATTTCATCTAAATTACCCTTTAATCTTAATCTTGGTAATGGTAAAAGTAAATCACCCTTTTCTAAAACTTGACACCATTCGAGTGCTGGATAAATAAGTGATTTATCAATACCTGATATTTCAGAAAGTTTCTCTGTAATATAGTTTCTACAAAGATCAACTGTATTGAATTCAGGGAATGAACCTTCTACTGGTTGTGGTGGTACTAAGTCCAATTTCTTCAAATTTTCTGTTAATGATTCCATTTCTAATGAGTTTGATGAATTTGTAATTGTGGAAGTATACCTTATTTGTTTGAATTTTCTAATAACTGGGTTATATTTATAAAAACTTCTAAATAAATGTGATGTTGAATATAAATTAAAGTTTCTAGACAAAAAATTATTCATACAACTTTATGTTTCTACAACGAATTTCACCCTTTGTACGTTTTAGTTGATAATATACACTTGACGGTGGTTGTTCTGTCTAATGAATAATTTGTTCGAACCAGAAAAGAACCAGTATACGATACAAAAAGAAAAAGAAACACTCAAAACTTTGAAAAAAAAAAAAAAAAGAGTCATATCAACTTCAAAAAAAAATTTTGAAAATGAAAAAAATTCGACAGATTCAAGTCAGTTGGAGAAGAAGAAAAAAAAATTGGAAGAAAAATGAAGAAAAATGGGGAAATAAAAAATTCTGATAATTTTTCCTTCGGGACTTCGCAATTTGTCGCAATTCCAAGTCAACTACAAGATCTCATGCTTTTTTCTTGTTTTTTTTTGTTTTTTCTTTTCAATGCTCCATAGCACATTGTGTATCAGATATTTCAAACAGTGGGAAAACAGCCGATTTTTAGCTTCAACTGCTTAGTATATTATTGTTATATCCTTCTTTCGGGTGATTTCTGTTGCTAAATATGTTTATAGTTGCTAATTAGCCCAGAATTTGATGGTAAAAATACTTGCTTTGTAGGTATAAAGTATATCAACATACACTAACAAGAACACTTGCTAAATTGAAAGTTTATCCTGTAATAAAAGCATATGAATTGTTAATTACCTGGCAATCAAAAACTTGATTTAATTGATTGATGTTAGATTTGCGGAAAATACTGAACTGTTTGCTTGTGTTTGGTGTTGATATATATTCACTTGTGCCCATACTTTCTTTTTCTTTCATTTATCCTTTCTTCTGATTCAAAAGGAAAGCAACAATTTCAATAATTCTAATAACTTAGTTAATAAAGATGGGTAGCAAAAGTACTGTGAAGAGAAATAAATATGTATATGTGAAGGACTTTGAAGGTTTTTTAGTTGACTGAATCAAACTCATATTATTCTATGCGTGTAAGAATAGTTAAGATGATGTAATTCCATTTTGTCTTTTTGGTACATGAACACCAAGCTGCATTGATTGATGAAAATAATTTAGTATATTAAGGTTGAATTTGATGACCTGAAGATTTTTAAGATGACTGATTTGAAATCTTATTAATGTATGTAAGTAAGGATATTTAGGGTGTAATGTACTCATCATCTCTTTCAATACTCAAATACACTGCATATAACCTGGATAGTTTCTTCCAAGTATATTCAATATACTGCTTTCTATTAGACGATCATGTTGAAAAGATCATGTATCACCAAGTCATTTGTAGTAACTCATTTTTATTGTTGATATAACTCGATCCATCAAGACAAAAAAGGAAATAAATCAATTTCGAACACATTCATCACTATATTAGATAGAAAATACACCTTGCATTAAGCAAGTTTGATTCATTATCATCAGATATGGCCTTATTTGAGATGATAGTTGTTCACTTTCAAGTCTGTTGAGACTAAGAGTTGGTGAAATACTAGTTCCAGAATAGTTTTGCTTTGTTTGTAGTTACCGTTAGCTGGTATTTTAATTGGTAGCAAACAATATACTAAACAATCACATACCAGCAACAAACATTGACTCTGCTATGTAAACAGATATTTTTGGAAATGAGAGTCTCAATAAATTAAAGTGATTGCTGTATGATGTATCATCTTTAATGGTTCGTCTATATTTATCAACATTAAATGATTTTATTAATGCGTATGATGTTCAGACATACCATTAGTGGATATTCAAAACATCATTAGACTAAATAGAACCTAAAAGAAAGAATTTGCTTGCTGTTTTTTTCAAGCTTTTATTTTTTCTTGTTGGGTTCTAAAAAAAAAGAATCAATACATTTTTTTCCTTTCGACGTTGGACTAAACTTCAAAATAAATGTTTCTAATACGGCTTACAGTTACATAATAATTCAGTCAATACACTACTGGAAGTCTTTATCTTTTAAATCATTTCCTTTTTGTTTCAAGATGGGTGAAAAAAAAAAAAAGAGAAAAAAATATTACGAACAATAAAATTATCAGCTTATTTCTTCATTCCATGCTTTTCTGAAATGTCATGATTTGGTTGAAGTTTGACTTCTTCAAATATGCACAACAGTTTTACTTGGATTAGAACTTTTTCAATAGCTAATCTGTTGTTGTTGTATTACATAAGTTAAACACTAATACTAGAAAACGTTGAACAAAAGGGAGCAAACGTCATTCTGAATTTAGAGGCTTTGAGATCTGTATATTCTAGTTTCTCCGAGCATAGCAGAGTTATTCCATCTCTGGTTCAGTAGGTTTTAGGAAGATTAGAGATCTAAAACGTTTGCATACTAAACCAATGATATTCTCTGGGATAAAATATTTGTAGCTTGATATTATAAATACTGGAACTAGTGTTTTTGGTTATACGAAGGAACAATTAGTTATATTCCCAAATTTATCCTTTATATTAGATAGATGTGTGTATACTGGAAATTCCAAAGAAAAACTACAAGAAAAATATGAAATTTTACAATTGTAAATGGATGTATACATGTAATGCTACAGAATTTATTAGTAAGAATTAAATTTTTGTAACTTGTCTTCCAAAGGATATTTCCAAGTGCCCGGAAACAATAGAAAAAAAATTCAAAAAAAAAAATTAATCTCAATGTGTTTCATTCCACTTTTTTCTCAACTTCAGTTAAAGTAGAGTTGTAGCAATGAAAAGGTCTAGAGTCGTAACAATGAAAAGGTCCAAAGGAATAAATTCTAAAGCACTATATACATTGATGATATAGACAGAATCCTTTTTGTTCTATCAATTGAAGATTCTTCATTTTTCTCCTTCTCATAATTTTAGAAAAATTGTAAGATCTGGATAGCAATTACTCCAAATTATTTTGTTCAGGTGAGTTCATATGTACAAGAAACTAAATTCAGATGATTCCATAATTATGTGATCATGTTTTACTACCCCCTACCCACCATTCTTCACAATTGGCAATCTCTAATGTGCCCAAAAAGAGAATCCAATAAAAAAAACAAATGACAAGAACTAGAAAAAAAAATGATGCAAACATACTTACATGAAAGTTAATTATTACATGGGCTAATTAATAGTAAAAAATCTAGAGAGAAAAAAATAGAATGTATAGTTTGTAGTTTCAATTGACGAGAACATTATGGGGCACGGTCAAACAATATACTTCTTTATGGAACAAGATGAAAAGAAATTGATACCTTGCTATTTTTCCATGTGTCAAGAAATGTTGTGGAAGATTTAGGAACAAAATCGAGATATTTGCAGCAGAGATGTTATTTTAAACAAGATCTAGATTACTAGATAAAAACATGAAAACAAACTATTAATCAAAAAATTATCCCGAGAAATGTACTAAATAGGAAATGTTAGCAGATTTACGAAAATGGGAATGGAGAGATGAAAATCTACTTTTACGCTCGGGTTTAAGAAATTGCCACCCCCCACGAAATTCTCTTCGTAAACTATTTCTTGGCATATTTCTCATGCAGTGAAGTCTAGCACTGACCCATCAATTTCTGTATTGAAAAACTAACGAGTAACGAAATGGGTGGTAGTTAAGTGATGGAGAGGATGGAAAGGGTAGTAGATTTTTAATAAGGAAAGAAAAGGGAAATAGGTGGGATATAGTCTATCTACAAATATATTATACATCTATAGATGGGTAGGAACTGCAATGTATTGAATGCTCTCCTCAATATGTTCCATTAATTTTAACCGTAATTGCCAGCAATGGTGACGAGCCCCATTTCCTTTAGACTCTTCCTAACCTGCCCCCTTCGTTCCCCTCGGTTTCTGAATTAGGAAATAAAGGGAGACTAGAGTGATAGTGTGAACCTTATTTGATGGGGTTTGATACACAAAGTGGTCAGTGTTTTACTTTCCGGTACGCCCAGTAAACTTGGAATCTATTTATTCCATACCATAAATTAGTCGAAAGTAACATAATAATGTAGTAACTAGTTTATAATAACTCGGTTTTAAAAACAAAGAAACTAGCATTGCCGACAGAATAGCAAACAAAGGTTACTATGTCGCACCCTTATTTTTCAGAAATAGAGCATCATTTTGACGCATTTATTCTTCTGTCTCTCACTGCGTGGCTGTTTCAATCTATTTTTTTAGTTGATTGAGAAACTTTTTAGTATAAAAGGAGCTGTAGTACACATGTTCCCTATTTTTCGTGTTATCTACAAATCTTAAATTATTCCTAAAATTATTTTTTAAGATTATTCTTTTTTTTTTTCTTCTTTTTAATTATTATTTTCTGAATTTATTTCCTTCTATTTTTTAATCTTATATCTCTTATCTTTAGCATCAATATTTTATAGTATATAATCTAATTACATATACTTATCTTCCTTTCTTATCTATTCTTAAAGAAAACAATAATAAAGAAAAGAAATTACCTCCATTGCTAACTGATTGCTACAATACTAAACTTATCTCAAATGTCAGGTAATTTACTACAAGGATTTTATTTTTCCGAATTACAAGCACCATCATGGACTTCGGAATTAGAAGCTGATGTCGCTACATCATTACATGATATCGATGATGTTTCTTTACATCATCATATGAATGAAACTTTTTCTGCTGTTACAAGTACTTCAAGTTCAATATCTTCATTTGCATCAAATAATTTCAACACTACCCCACTCTTAAATTCTAATTCAAATTCCAATATGGAACCTCATTTATATCCTATGAAATTGGAATTCAGCAACCAAAATTATGATTATAATGTCTCTCACTTCAACAACAACAATAATCATATGAACAACAGCAACAACAACAATAATAATAATAATAATAATAATAATATTGGAATTAACAGTAATAATATCAATACTATCACTGCTGCTAATACTAATATCAATAATAACAACAATAATATAAACTCTTTCTCTCTCAGCCCAACAAGTTCATGTGTTTCTCCAACATTACAATCATTAAATAATGTGAAGAATGAATATTTCAACAATTCAAATGAAAATGAGAATGTTCAAAATATTCAAAATGATAACAATTACTTTTTAGACTCTAATGGAACTTATATCTACAACAACATATCTGATGAAAATAACTCACAAATGAATCAATTCATACCGCCAAATCAATTACCTCAATCACAACATATATTAACAACATATCTTGAACCAATAAAATCGGAAAATCAATCAAATGAAAATCAATTAGACTCATTAAACAAAAATAAAGAAAAGGTATTATCAACAACTAAACCTAAAAAGTCAGGCTCTAAAGGTAGAGTTAAAAAGCCAATGACACTGGTTCAACGTAAAGCTCATAATAAAATTGAAAGAAAATACAGGATTAACATTAATTCAAAGATTGCAAATTTACAGAAATTAGTTCCTTGGATGTCTGAAGATGGTGTTGCCTTTGAAATTGATCATAAAAAGGCTCTTTCTTTGGAGAAAACTACGGAAAATGAGAGTGATTCATATAACTCTAAGAAATTAAATAAATCAAAAATTCTTGATTTAGTTACAGAATATCTATTGATATTGAAAGAAGAATGCAAAAAAAAAGATTTAGAAATTGAAGAATTGAAAGGACGATTAAATGCCTGATATCAAATCATACCTGATGTTCAAATAACAATTTCGATTTTTAATATTATTGTATTCTCGAAAATTACATTTACATTTACATTTACTTTACTTTACTTTAGCTTACTTTACCTTACTGCTTTATTATATTCTATTATGTCATTCTTCTCTTTTCATTTATTATATTCCACTCTAATTTCCTCCTCTCCAATTCACTCTACTCTAATTGACTCCATTTTACTTTACTATATACTATACAACAGCACAAGTTATTTATATTAACTTATTTGTACTCTAATTGCAAATTGTTTTTAGCAGAAAACAAGAAAACCATTTAAGAAAATCCTCAGAGAACGAACAAAGTAATAATTTCTCAGGGTCACATTCCCTCGGAAACAAAAAGAAAATGAGTCCATTATTCTTATGCAGTTTAGTAAGAATTTTATACAATATAATAATACATTATGTGAAAGAATAATTCAGTCAGTAACAATAAATAGATATTGTTTATTCATGATAATAAAATTTCTTCTAGCTAATATTAATTAAATAATAGTAGTCTCCTAAATAATATCGGAACAATGGTGGGAAAAAGAAATTGAACTTTTTTTTTTTTCTCCCTTATTTTTCTTGAGAGTAACCCTTCTAGGTAATGGTATAATAATTGTATGGAGTTAGATTTAGTCAGGTATGTAAATTAACTGAAAGCTGTCAATTCCAATAACTTATCAAAATTAATAAAACCGGTATTTCCATAGGTTTAACGATTTAGATAGGTGAGGAAAAAGATCATCGAATAAATAAAATAATATGTTGGCACATAATTATTAAATTGATAGATGAATAGAATGAAACAAAAAGCTTATTATATGTGAGTTGCTATGGGTTGATATTATATATTGTTGTCTTCGTTGTTGTTGTTATTGTTGTTCTAATATATTATTGGTTATTATTACATTGTAAATGTAACTTAGGGCAGTACTTGGCTGTGCTATCCCCAAGTTTCCTATTGTATTGGTATTTTTGTACTTGATTAAATTGATAGTGTACCTTTTTAGCAATTAATGAGGCTTCCAAACTCACATATATTTATGTATAATGTGTGTTCATATGTTCATTTATTCATTTATTATACAGTAAATTGCTACAGAGTAGTGTACAAATACTATGGGGTGTATGTTACTAGTACTAGCTTCTCTTTAGCTTTAGTACTTACCTGTGATCAATCACGCTATCATACTTTAAATCTTCTTTTCCTTACTTTCAACCTTGAAATGACATTCTGTCTCATACATTCTATATTTTCACTTTTCTTCATTATTTGAAGAGTCATCAATACATTTCCAGGTACAATTGATATCCCATCTTGAACCAGGTGCAAAATAGCTAACGTATTTAACGAATTTCATGACTGATGGGTCTCTAAACATTAATGAAAATTTATTCCATGTAGCTTGACTCTCATAAACTACACTATCTTGATCGGCAGTTCTATAAATTGCTGCTTCGTCTTCATTCAATCCTTCTTTCGAGACTGATTTTTTCATATTGGTTTCTTTAACTTCTTCTTCATCATCAACTAAACATAACTCATATCCTCCCCATTCACCATGTTCCCAACCTGATGTTGGAGTTAAATTTAACGTTGCTTCTAACAAACCTTCCAATAAATTAGGATTCACATTATCAGTATCAGTATCAATATCATCGGTATTTTTAGTTGCAAGTATATAGTCAGAACCTGGTCTAAACCGTCTGACTAAAATTTGATTCTTCATTAATTTTAATTCTGTTATCTTAGTTAACCATTTGTTGAAGGATTTACTTTTGAACATTTTAGATAGTTCACATAATTTGGCACTGATCTCTAAGGTTTTTACAGCTTTAGGATTTTCTGATTTTCTAATTTCATTGAGTTTCTCATCAACTAAACTATTTTTCAAATTGAAGATTCTCGATGTTAAATCAAAGTTACAATCATTTGAGAAACTCTCACATTGATTGATAATTGAAATGCTTTTAGGTGTATCAATATCTTCAAAACTAGTACCATCAATATACATATACCTTTGTTTATGTGAAGGAATTGCCAACTTCCAAGGGAATTGATCTTCAACTTCAGATTGAGTTACTGGCATAGGAGGAAATTCGTTGATTTCAACACTTTTCATTGAACTTTTCAAAATAGTTTCGTAATCCTTGTTCAAAAAGGATAAGATATCAACAACAGATTCATCGTTGAAAATTTTAGATAATCTATCAATTGATTCAATAGTAAGTAAATTTGGATTAATGAATTTTGATAAATAATCAATATCCAATTTAGTTAAATCACTTTCACTAGGTGATATTGGATTCAATATTTTAGATAACTTTAACTTTGGGAAATCAAATTCTTTTAATTCCTTTGATTCTAATTGTTGTAGAGTTGATTTATATTCAGTTTTCTCTTGTTCACCAGGTATAAATCCATCTTCACCATATTGTGGAATATGAAACCAACCTTGTAATGATAATCTTTGTTTATCAACTTTGACTTCCTCAACTGAATGAAATGATAAACCTGGTTGAACAGTGAAAAATGCAATTTGATTGAATTCGGGTACTAGTTTGGAATGTATATCAGACTTTGGTACATTTGGAACTAATGAATCAAATAATTGTAAACCACCTCCATAATGATCTTTCCAATTAGTATCAGGATCTGGCATATACAGAATAAATGAAACTCTACGAGAACCAATAACATCATCATGAGTCAATAAATGACAACCTTTGGTGTATAATTGAATTGATAGATCAGTTTTAATTCCACTCAACTTACCACAGCCTGTTACATCTGATATAAATGAACGGAACGTCTCTGAATATATAGCAGATCTTAGTTTATAAAGACTTGGTAAACGTTTGAGTAAATCATCTGGCATTGCTGATAAATTTGCTAAATCACCAGATTGGAATACTTTATAGATATCTGTTTCCTTCTTCGTAAATTCAATCTCTGAAATGATTTCCTTTCTTACATTTCTCAGCAAATCATCATCAATTAATCTTTTGATTGTACCCCATTTGAAAGGTTCAGAATTTGCAATACTTTCCTTCAACTGATTTTGGAAATCTGGTTGGAAAACATGTGGTTGAAAATAATTTTTAGCTTGAGCTTCTTCTTCTGGAGTTTGTTTGATTGAGATTTTCTTTTTCGGAGTTATATCATCGATGATATTATCACTCCTTGATCTTTTATTCAACATGATTTCAATGTTGAAACTTAGTTATTCGATCAATTAATAGAAAACAGTCTGCTTCTATAACGTATGATTTGCAAATCGTATGTCATTCTATGTCAAATTTGAGGAAAAAGAGAAAATTGTCATGAAAATTGCGAGAAATTTCCGAAAAGAAAGACAGTATTTGAAAATTGTTGAAACAGGTGCACTGATGTTTTTTCCCATTTTAGGAACTCCACTGTTTACAATTTGTGGCAATAAGCGAAAGACGAAGGCATCTTTTTTTCTGTTGTGTGAGACAAGGTGAAAGAGAAATAGGAAAAAAAAAGGCTGTTTCCATCTAAGTTAACTAGTAGTCTCTTTTACAGCATCTAAAGACTTCAGTAAAACAAGTGACATGAGCTACAATCCTTACGCTGAAGAATCTGGCAATCCCTATGCTGGAGAATCCAATAATCCTTATCAGAATAACTATGAAATGAATGATTATAGCAACAATAATAACATTAATAATAATAATAATAATAATAATACCAATATTAATAATATTAACAATAGTAATGCTGCCAATAATTTCAATAACTATAGTAATAATAACAATGACTACTCAAATGAAGACTTCTTTACTAAAATTCAAACTTTGAAAGACGATCTTAACGACTACAACGGATTAATTAATCAACTTGAGAATTTGCAAGTTAGTGCATTAAATGCAGTTAGTGCAGATGAATTAAATGCAATCAAAGCACAAATCGATAGTACAACAATGAATTTAAGATCAACACAAGCATCAGAAATCAAGCCAAGACTTGAAGACTTATTCAAATCTTGTAATGGTGATAAAGATAAAGAACAACAAACTGAAAATCTTCGTAATCAATTCCGTAATGCAATTCAAAGGTTTGCTAAAGTTGACGATAATTATCGTCAATCTAACTTGAATAAGGCAATTGAACAATATCAAATCGTTAATCCAGATGCAACATATAATCAAGCTTATCAATTTGTTGAACAAATTGGTAATGAACAAGTATTTGATCAAGCAATCCAAATGGCCAATCGTAAAGGTGAAGCTATAGCAGTTTTGGATGAAGTTAAGACCAGACATCAAGAAATTTTACGTGCTGTTCAATTAACTTCAGAATTAAATATTTTATTGAATGATTTACAAGATTTGGTTTTCGAACAAGAAGCAGTTATTGATTCTGCTAATAAGAAAATTGAAGTTGCTCAAGATCAACTGGAACGTGGTGATGCGAATGTTGTAAAAGCTAGAGATCATGCAAAGAAAGGTAGAAAATGGAGATGGATTTTATTTTGGGTTGTTGTTGTTCTAATCTGTGCAATTGTTGGTGGTGTGGTTGGTGGTGTGGTTGGTTCAAGACACTAATCATTTAAAGTAAGATAAATTACAAAGAACAAAAGATAAAAAACTTCAAAAAAAAAAACCTTTGTTACCCCGTCCCTAATGTCTGAGTTTACTCTCTTCCTGACTCATTAATAGAAATGTGCATACATTTTATTTTCATTTCAATTCAATTCAATTTACTCTCGTTTCATATACTTAACTTCATTATTCACTGTCGTTCACTTCTTCATTGGCAATTCGAAAAGAATATAAAAACTATATCCTTATTCTTCTTTTTTTTTTTTCCAATGGTGCTTTATTAGTATTTTTTGTTTTGTTATCAGAAACATTTTTTTTCTCAAATTTGTAACTAATACTAAATCTAATCCTTAGTTTATATTTTTATAATCATTGTTTAATTAATTATTTCATTATGTAAAAAAACACTATCATTTATTCTCTTTTTGAGTGTATGGTGAAAAAGTTAATTTCTCGCTAATACTGATCTATCGTTTTCATTTAACACAACAGAATTTCATGTCGTGATTTCAGTAAACTAATAACATATCATTCTTTACACTAGAAATTTAATGATAAGAGCAGTATAATACAGTTGTAAACAATGTTACAAGGTTTTATTGACGATTTATGGTTCAAATTCATAAGAAATTGCTTAATTTTGAAGATTTTAAAGAACTAAAACAATTATTGCTGAGCCTAGAAAGTTGAAAATGGGTATTTTAAATAAAATGTAGTTAGATTAAATAAACTGAAAAAACTTTTCGTCTGATTATAGGAAACAGTAGTAATCATCTTTCAGGATTGGAATTAGATTATATAGGGATAAACATTAGTATAAATTTGAAAAGAGGTTATTATTCTTCGTTTATATGAACAGATCCACTAGTTTGACTTATAGCATTCCACCAGGTATCAAAATCTTCAGCCGAACTTGCCTTAAAAACATAAGTATTCTTCTTGATTGTCAAACTAGATAAATCTTTACCACGTAAAGAGAATCTGAAACCATGTTTCGTATCATCACCCATATTCTTTGTTTCACAATCAGGAATATATAAAACTAGGTTTGGATGATTATTATCAATATCACTTGATGGAAATTGATAGAAAAAGCCAGAAGTTGTAATAACGTAATAGTAATTTTTATAAGATTTACTGATACCCAAAGTGGTCTCTTGACGAGATAATGTACCTTCCAATTTTGGCATAGTACTTAAGTGATTCATATTTTTGAAAGTAATATTTTCAATGGATCTTTTATAAGGACTATTAGTAACATAATTCAAATTGTTTTGTGCATTAGTTGATGGACTTAAACTTTTAGTTAAATCATCTTTATCACTATTATTAGGTGATGCTGTTATCAAGAACTCTGAATTTTTGGCAACAAAATTATTCCATTCAGAAGATTCAGTTATATTATTTAAGACTTTATTCAATTGAATAAAATCTTCTGCAGTACCACTATAATCGTCAGAGATAAATTGTGTTAACAAACCAAAGATACTCTTGAATTCAATCAAAATTTTTGATTCAAATGAATGTAAGCTAACTTCAGTATTTGCTAAGAATTCAATTGTATTGTTTTCTGAAGCAATTTGAGAAGCTGCATCTTTAATCAAACTTCTCTTAACGAAATAAGGATCTTTCTTATATTCATAACGATTTTTGGAATGTAAACCACGATCAAATTCTTGAACTGATTCATCTAATTGTCTACAAGTTTTTGCAGAAATATCTCTTGCCTTCTCTAAATCTTTATGAATTGCAGTTGTTTTATTGATGTAATCTTTTTGAGTTTTCTCAACTTCATTGATCAAATTTGATAAAGTTGGTAAAATTTTGGATTCAATATTAGTTTTGAAATTAACAGATTTTGTATATTGATTCGTTAAATTTCTACGCATTAATGATAAAAACATATTGAAATCAGCATTTTCAATAGATATATTATTTGGATCAATATTTGAATCCATTGTACTATTTATTGACATAATATCAGAATGATTAACAGAAGTATCTGGTATATTTATTTGTGCAGAACCATTAACAATTGAAGTTTCATTTTTTGTTTCAAAATCTGGCATTTTAGTTGTTACTTTTTGGTTCAATGAATCATATTGTTTGATTGAAGCAATTGCCATAGAATTATAAGCATTGGCAATTATTTGAATGGTTTTAACTAATTTTATATATTTTTTATAACGGTCAATAACTAAATTGGTTGAATCTGGGAATGAATAACTCAATAAGTCAGTTGAAGGCATACCATCAGTAAGTGGATCAGCTGGAGATACATTGATCAATGGACCTTTCGATTTCACAGTGAATGCTGACTTGAACTGGTTCATTTTGCAATTGTAAAATGATAAGAGAAAAGGAAGAAATTGGGTTTATATAAATCTACAAAGTATGTGTCAATCAGGTGGTCTTATACAGTTGCAATTTCAAAAAGACTATTTAAAAAAAAAAAGTCTTGTAAATATTTCTATCATCTTCATTGTGTCAAAGAAAAATTATAGCAAGTAACCTATCCATTTTATCAGCCACTTTTTAATTAAGAAAAAAAAGAGAGAGAGTCTTGGCGCACAATCACGTGGATTGCACGTGACAGCAGAGGTAGTCTGTTAGTTTCGTTTTCTCTCTACCATCGCTTGGGAACTCCGATGAAAGGGTCCATTACTGTTTTATGTCATTTTGAAAAAATTATCTGTTTGTATGATAAGCTATTTTATTTATTTATTTCAAATACTGTTTATTTCAAGTATAGCATATATTTTAATGTAATTATCTGTTTATGATAAAATATGTTCTTTATTCTTTGTCTGTTTAACATGAAACAAGATAATATGTCTCATATTTCACTCTTTTATTCTTTCCATTCCATTCCTTTTCATTCCATCCTTTTAGGTCTTTTTGTACTCATAATCTTCTCTTCTCTCTAACTAAGATAATAATGAACGATTTATTCAACGTGCAAATTTTCTTTGTTGTTTTTAGGGAAACCCTTGAAGCTGTAATCATTATTGCAGTCCTTTTGGCCTTTGTCAAACAGTCAATTGGTGGTAAGAATTCTCAAGTTACCAAGAAGTTGGTACGTCAAATTTGGATTGGTACCTTCTCAGGTATTTTCATTTGTCTTGCTATTGGTTGTGCCTTTATTGGTGCTTATTATACACTCAAAAAGGATATTTGGTCTAAAACAGAAGATTTATATGAAGGAATTATGTGTTTGATTGCTACAATTTTGATTACTGTAATGGGTATTGCAATGCTTAGAGTGAATAAACTACAAGCAAAATGGAGAATCAAAATTGCAAGAGCAATCGTCGATCCACCAACTGATAAAAGTGAAAGATTGAAATGTGGTTACATACTTAAAAGATATTCAATGTTCATTTTACCATTTATCACAACTTTAAGAGAAGGATTGGAAGCCGTCGTTTTCGTTGGTGGAGTTGGTATTGGATCACCAGCAAAATCATTCCCATTACCTGTAATTTGTGGGTTAATTGCTGGTGCCTTGGTTGGTGGATTTATGTATTATGGAGGCTCTGCAATATCATTACAAATCTTCCTTTGTATTTCAACTGCTATCTTATACTTGATTTCTGCTGGTTTATTCTCAAGAGGTGTTTGGTTTTTGGAGAATTACGTTTATAACCTTCAAACTGGTGGTGATGCTGCTGAAAACGGTTCAGGTCCTGGTACCTATGATATTAAAAATTCTGTTTGGCATGTCAATTGTTGCAATCCTTTGATTGATGGTGGTTGGGATGTTTTCAATTCATTACTAGGATGGCAAAATTCAGCAACTTATGGTTCAGTCTTATCCTACAACTTATATTGGCTTTCAATGATTGTTGTTTTATCATTAATGTTGTTTGAAGAAAAGAATGGTCATTTACCATTCTGTAAAACTTTAAAATTGAGACAATTGAATCCTTTGTACTATATCAGAAATAAAAAGAAGGATGAAATGACTCCAGAAGAAGCAGATTTGTTATTTCAAAAAGCTCAAAATAAATTTCAAAAAAGAGTATCGGAAGAATCTTTGGTAGCTGATACAGAATTGGATAATATGGGTGAGCCAAATGTTGAAGGTAATAATGTGGAAGTTGTAAGAACTAATGCCAGCTTTGATTCCAGTTCAAAGATTATGTTTAACTCTACTTCTAATTCTGAAATTGATCAGGAAAATGGCAACAAGTCTTCTACTGTTGTATAGTTGTATTGCAATCTCTATTTCTTTTTTTTTTTATTATTTTAACTTTTTCTTTGAATTTTAACACAAATATCATTTACTAAGTATATAATATTCCCTTGCATATTATATAAAAACATCTATATAGTGATTTCATATGATTCTGAAAATTTAGGCTACTAAAGTAGTGATTATAATAATCGTATCAATTCTTCAAAATCGAGGAGAATAAATGAGCTCATCAGACCCGTCATTCTATGATGAATATAATGTATCTACTAATCACATATCTACTATTTACCATTTGCATATAACTTATACTTGCATTTGAGGATACAACAAAAAAGTCTTTACGTAATACCCAATAACCCAACAAGGAGAACCAACAAATACTTTTTCAATTCTCAGCAAACGTTCAACATTATTTTTTTTTTTTTTCAGCACATGGTAATCTTTTTTCGGCTCAGTTGTTTCAATAAATTCAACAATACTCTTCTTTTCCTTTCAACTCCTTTTACTTTCTTCAAGTTGAACAACTGTATCAATCAATTACAATGAGACCAGAAGTACAACAAGAACTTTCTCATACCCTTTTAACCGAGCTTTTAGCTTATCAATTTGCATCTCCAGTTAGATGGTAGGTATTGATTTTCTTCATTTGATTATTTCTTTCTGAAATCATCGACATCAACTATTTTGGGCAACTACTAACATATACCAACTATTTACAGGATTGAAACACAAGATGTCTTTTTGAGAGACTATAAAACCGAAAGAGTTGTTGAAATTGGTCCTTCTCCAACATTAGCTGGTATGGCAACTAGAACTATCAAAGCTAAGTATGAAACTTATGATGCTGCTTTATCTTTACAAAGACAAGTTTTATGTTATTCAAAGGATCAAAAGGAAATCTATTATACACCAGATCCAGCTGATTTGGTTGAACCTGAATCTGAAACCCCTGAACCAGCAGCTGCTACACCTTCTGCAGCACCAGTTGCAGCACCAGTTGCAGCGCCTGTTGCAGCACCTGCACCTGCTGTCGCTGCAGCAGATGTTGCCGATGAACCAGTTAAAGCAGGCTTAGTTTTACATACACTGGTTGCTCATAAGTTAAAGAAATCATTGAATGAAGTTTCAATGTCAAAAGCTATTAAAGATTTAGTTGGTGGTAAATCAACAGTCCAAAATGAAATCTTGGGTGATTTAGGTAAAGAATTCGGTAGTACCCCAGAAAAACCAGAAGATACTCCATTACAAGAATTAGCAGATCAATTCCAAGATACATTCAATGGTTCATTAGGTAAACAAACTTCTTCACTTATTGCTAGACTGATGTCTTCTAAAATGCCTGGTGGATTCTCAGTTGGTGCTGCAAGAAAATATTTACAATCAAGATGGGGTTTACAATCAGGTAGACAAGATGCTGTTTTATTATATGCCTTAACTAATGAACCAGCTCAAAGATTAGGTGCTGAAAGTGATGCTAAGGCATTCTTTGATACAATTACCCAGAAATATGCAGCTAATGAAGGTTTATCCTTGTCATCTGCTGGTAGTGGTTCTGGTGGTGCATCGGGTGCTACTGGTGGTGCAGTTATTGATTCTGCTGCATTAGATGAAATCACAAAAGACTCAAAGAATTTAGCTCGTCAACAATTAGAAACCTTAGCTAGATACTTAAAGCTTGATTTGACTAAAGGTGATAGATCATTAATTAAGGAAAAGGAAGCTTCCAAAATCTTACAAACTGAGTTAGATTTATGGGCAGAAGAACATGGTCAATTTTATGCATCTGGTATTAAACCCGTCTTCTCACCATTAAAGGCTAGAACTTACGATTCTTATTGGAATTGGGCAAGACAAGATGCTTTATCAATGTATTTTGATATCATATTTGGTAAATTAACATCTGTTGATAGAGAAACCGTTACACAATGTATTCAAATTATGAATAGAGCAAATCCAACTTTAATTAAATTCATGCAATATCATATTGATCATACACCAACTGAAAAGGGTGAAACTTATGAATTAGCTAAAAAATTAGGTCAACAATTAATTGATAACTGTATTGAAATGTTACAAAAAAATCAAAGCCCTGTATACAAAGATGTCTCTTATCCAACTGGTCCAAAAACTAATGTCGATGCTAAAGGTAATATCATTTATGAAGAAGTCCCAAGAGATGCTTGTAGAAAATTCGAAGAATATGTTCATGAAATGGCACAAGGTTGTGAAATGACTAAGGAAGTCAAACCAACAATTGAAGAAGACCTAGCTAACGTTTACAGGGCATTATCAAAGCAAGCATCAAGTGAAAATCAATTAAAGATTGAAACTTTATATAAACAATTAATTGAATTTGTTGAAAAAACTTCTGAAATTGAAGTTTCCAAGTCAACTACTGCTGTTTTGAATACTTCAACACCAGATGAAACTAGTGAAATTGCTTCATTGAAGGATTTCAATGAAATCAAAAAACCAGTTTCTTCTACTATTCCACCAGAAACTATCCCATTCTTACATATCAAATCAAAGACTAAATTAGGATCATGGGTTTATGATAAATCCAAATCATCAGTATTTTTGGACGGTTTAGAGAAAGGTGCTGTCAATGGTATTTCTTACAAAGGTAAATATGCTTTAATTACTGGTGCTGGTGCTGGTTCAATTGGTGCGGAAGTTATGAGAGGTTTATTATCTGGTGGGGCTAAAGTTATTGTTACTACATCAAGATTCTCTAAAAAAGTCACTGAATACTATCAATCATTATATTCAAGATATGGTGCATCAGGTTCTACTTTAGTTGTTGTTCCATTCAATCAAGGTTCTAAACAAGATGTTGAAGCATTAGTCAATTACATCTATAGTGATGCTAAAAAGGGTGGTCTTGGTTGGGATCTAGATTTTATTATTCCATTTGCTGCTATTCCAGAAATGGGTATTGAAGTTGAAAATATTGGTTCTAAATCTGAATTAGCTCATAGAATCATGTTAACCAATTTATTAAGATTATTAGGTGAAGTTTCAACAAGTAAAAGAGTCAGAAACATTACTACTAGACCTGCTGAAGTTATTCTTCCTTTATCTCCAAACCATGGTACTTTTGGTTCCGATGGTTTATACTCAGAATCCAAACTTGCTTTAGAAACTTTATTCAACAGATGGCACTCAGAATCTTGGTCTTCATTTTTAACCATTTGTGGTGCAGTTATTGGTTGGACCAGAGGTACCGGTTTAATGTCAGGTAATAATATGATTGCTGAAGGTATTGAAAAATTAGGTGTTAGAACTTTCTCACAAAAGGAGATGGCCTTCAATATTCTTGGTTTAATGACACCAGAAATTGTTAGAATGTGTGAAGATGGTCCAGTTATGGCTGATTTGAATGGTGGTTTACAGTTTGTTGAAAACTTGAGAGAATTTACCAATGATTTGAGAACAGATATTAGTAATACATCTGAAATTAGAAGAGCAGTTTCTATTGAGACTGCTATTGAACATAAAGTTGTCAATGGTGATAATGCAGATTCTCCATTCAATAAGGCGGAAATTACTCCAAAGGCAAACTTAACTTTCGATTTCCCAGAATTATCTCCATATGAACAAATTAAATCAAAGGCACCAGAATTAGAAGGTTTATTAGATTTAGATAGAGTTGTTGTAGTTACCGGTTTTGCTGAAGTTGGTCCATGGGGTAATTCAAGAACAAGATGGGAGATGGAATCCAAGGGTGAATTTTCATTAGAAGGATGTATTGAAATGGCATGGATTATGGGTTTCATTAAATATTTCAATGGTAACATTAAAGGTAAACAATATACAGGTTGGGTTGATGCAAAGACCAATCAACCTGTTGCTGATATGGATGTTAAGAAGAAGTATGAAGAAGAAATTTTGAATCATACAGGTATTAGATTGATTGAACCAGAATTATTCCATGGTTATGATCCAAATAAGAAAGAATTAATTCAAGAAGTTGTTATTCAACATGATTTAGAACCATTTGTTACCGATAAACCAACTGCTTTACAATATCAATTACAACATGGTGATAAAGTTGAAATTTTCCCTGATGAGTCAGGTGAAGAATATACTGTTAAAATCTTAAAGGGTACATCATTATTTATTCCAAAGGCATTAAGATTTGATAGAATGGTTGCTGGTCAAATTCCAACTGGTTGGAATGCTAAAAACTATGGTATTTCTGATGATATTATTGATCAAGTTGATCCAATTACTTTATACGTTTTAGTTTCTACTATTGAAGCATTATTGAGTGCAGGTATTACTGATCCATATGAATTCTATAAATATGTTCATGTTTCTGAAGTTGGTAATTGTTCAGGTTCTGGTATGGGTGGTGTTTCTGCATTAAAGGGTATGTTCAAAGATAGATATAAAGATCAACCTGTTCAAAATGATATTTTACAAGAATCTTTCATCAATACTATGTCAGCATGGGTTAATATGTTATTATTATCATCATCAGGTCCAATTAAGACTCCAGTTGGTGCATGTGCTACTGCTTTAGAATCTGTTGATGTTGGTGTTGAAACTATTTTATCAGGTAAGGCAAAGATTGTTTTAGTCGGTGGTTATGATGATTTCCAAGAAGAAGGTTCATGTGAATTCGCAAATATGAATGCAACATCCAATACATTAGATGAATTTGCTCATGGTAGAACACCATCTGAAATGTCTAGACCTGCAACTACTACAAGAAATGGATTTATGGAAGCACAAGGTTCTGGTATTGAAGTTTTAATGACTGCATCCTTAGCATTAAAGATGGGTGTTCCAATTTATGCAATTCTTGCAATGTCATCAACAGCAACTGATAAGATTGGTAGATCAGTTCCAGCACCAGGTAAAGGTATTTTAACCACTGCAAGAGAATATCATGGTGAAATGAAATTTACTGCTGCAAAGATGGATATTAAATATAGATCTAGACAATTAAAGAATAGAGTTAAACAAGTTAAACAATGGGTCGAAAATGAATTAGAATATATTCAAGAAGAAGCAGAATCATTATATAATAATGATAAATCATTTGATAAAGCTGAATTTTTGAAGGAAAGAACAGAAGAAATTGAGAGAGATGCAAGTAAACAAATTAAAGATATTCAAAGACAATTAGGTAATGAATTCTGGAAGAATGATCCAAGAATTTCACCATTAAGAGGTGCATTAGCAACTTTCAATTTAACTGTTGATGATTTAGGAGCATGTTCATTCCATGGTACTTCAACTAAGGCAAATGATAAGAATGAATCAGCAACAATTGATATGATGATGCAACATTTAGGTAGAAGTGAAGGTAATCCAGTTTATGGTGTTTTCCAGAAATATTTAACAGGTCATCCAAAGGGTGCAGCAGGTGCATGGATGTTAAATGGTGCAATTCAAATTCTTAATTCTGGTATTATTCCAGGTAATAGAAATGCTGATAATATTGATAAAGTATTAGAAGAATATCAATATGTTTTATTCCCATCAAGAACTATTAAAACAGATGGTATTAAAGCAGTTTCTATTACATCATTTGGTTTTGGACAAAAAGGTGGACAAGCAATTGTTGTTCATCCAGATTATTTATATGCGGCATTATCCAAGGAAGAATATGAATCTTATTCAGCTAAAGTTGCAACTAGACAAAAGAAATCATATGCATATATCCATAATGCTATTATTACCAACACTATGTTTGTTGCTAAAGATCATGCACCATATACTGATGATCAAGAACAAAGTGTTTATCTTGATCCATTAGCAAGAGTTTCATTAGATAATAAGAATAAATATATTTTCACTGATAATGAATTACAAAGAAAGGGTAAATATATTTCAGAGGCTGCAAATAAGACTGCAGAAATGTTGAGTACTTTAACTAAGGAACAAGTTGGATCTAAAGGTGTTGGAGTTGATGTTGAATTAATTTCTGAAATTAATATTGATAATTCTACATTTATTGAAAGAAATTTTACAGATGAAGAGATTAAATATTGTTCAAAATCAGCGAATCCAAGATCATCATTTGCAGGTTCATGGTCAGCAAAGGAAGCAGTTTTCAAATCTCTAGAAGTTGAATCTAAAGGTGCAGGTGCTTCATTAAAAGATATTGAAATTATTCATAATTCCAATGGTGCTCCAACTGTTAAATTATCAGGTATTGCATTAGAAGCTGCTAATAAGAGAGGTGTTAAGAATGTTAAAGTTTCAATTTCACATGATGATGTTCAATCAGTTGCCGTTGCAATTTCAGAATTCTAAGTAAACCTAATAATTTAGGTTTTTTTTTTTCTTTTTTCTTTTTTCATTATATAAATATTACATAATTTTTTTTAATAAATACTTTAATGATTAATGAAATATGAAGTTATTTCGAAAGATAAATGGAGATGTATGTATAGACTAATAGTTGAACATGAGATAAAGTAACATAAGAAAAATTCAAGAAAAGAAAAGAGAAGTAAAATAAAGTAAAATAAGATAAACACAGTTGAGAAGAGGGATGAAGAAAGACATAGAAAGACATAAAGAAAGAAAGAGACAATGAAAAATTTGATAATTATTAATATATTAAGATAAGAAATGAAACAAATGAATAGATGAAGGGAAAAGCAAACGGAATAAAATGACACAACCTAATAAATATATGATACAAAATAGTAATAGTATAATTGAACGAACCAGTTTCAGTTATTTTTTATTAATATTATCAAATAGTTTTCAAATCCATCAAAGCCATTGCAGCCAATTCTTCAGGAGATTTACTATCTTTTGATGTATCCATATGATTAGAAGGTATTATTGTATTTGATTGTCTATTATTTTTTAAGAATGTAGCACCTACCGATTTCCAATCTTCTTCATCTGTGTAATTTGAGCCATCATCATTACCGATATTATTATCATCTAGATTTTTATTGTTTGAGTAATTGTAATTCTTTAGGGAATGATTGTTTGTTATTATATTTTCAATTTTGGTATTATTATCGGCATTTTTATCATTTTTATTAATAACATTATTATTATCATCATCATCATCATCATCATCATCATCTATTATAACATTTTCATTATCTCCATCATTAAAGAAGATCGAACTATTATTATTTGGGAGATGAGGAGAAATATTAGTTCTTAAGAAAGATTGTCTTGATAAATTAGCTGAATTTGAGAAAGATACACGAGATTCTCTTCTTTCTAATGGTGCATCATCCAAAGTTACTTCTAAGGAATGTTGAGTAAATGAAGATACATGTTTTCTAGGTTTAACAATACCTGCAAATGAGGGACGATTAGATGAAGAGACTGATGGAGAACGTATATTATTATGTTTATTTTTAGAGAAAGAAGTTGATGTATTTAATTGTTTATTATTGATATTATTATGAGGATGATTATTATTATGATCGATATCATCATCTATATCATCATCGATATCATCGATATCATCATCGAAATCATCACCTGAAGATGAAGATTCGATTGCTTCATTGATATTACCATAAGTTCCTATAGAATTTCTAAAATTTTGGATTGGAGCTAAAGTTGGAGATATTGGAAGTTTAATTTGATTTTCTGTCATAGTGTTACTGATAGATTCTCTTCTTAAAACTGAGGAAGTGATTTTATTCTTCTCATATGTTGAAATAGTTGAACGATGGGAAGTGTCGTTATTATTGTTATTATGATTATTATTGTTGTTATTATTATTATTGTTGTTATTACTATTATTATTGTTGTTACTATTGTTATTTAGAGCAGCATTTTTAATCTTTGCAGTAACTATTTCTTTATCAACTATTTTAGCTTCCCATTGACCCCAACCGATTTTCTCAAATATACAATTAGTTTCAATATCACCCGATTCTAAAGCTGACATTATCAAACGTCTCTGTTTAGATAATGATAAATTTTCAAATAATGGAACTTGATTTATTAGATGACTTGTTAAATGACGAATTGGTAAAGGACCTTCTACTAGAAGAATCTTTGCTATTCTATTAGGAGTTATTTCATTAGCTGTTGCAATTCCTTCAGGTGAAGAAGTTGATAACAATACTTTTTCTTCATTAGAATAAGATTTCCTTCTCTGTTTTTTCTTTAAAGTAGAAGTTGTTGTTGTTGTTGTTGTTGTTGTTGTTGTTGGAATTGTGGATGTAGATGTAGTTGAAGTTGTAATCGGGACTGTAGTGGTAGCAATTGAACTTGAATTTAAGTTTGTATTTAAATTTAAAGGTGGACTTGGACTTGAAGAAAATGAAATTGAAGATAACGGTAATGATGAAGAAGTTATATTAGTTGGGTTGTTTAGAAGATTATTGATATTGGGAGAGATTGGGGAGAAAGAATGATTAGTATCACTTTCATTTACATTGCCCATCTCATTTGATTGGGAGAGCATTGTGTTTATTCATTCAAATAAACCAGTAATGAATATTAAACCAATGTTTGGTGATCTTTCAATTGAAAACAAGAAGATTTCAATGGAAAATAGCGGGTATTCTTTCTTCATGCAGATTGGACGGGAAAAGACACAATGCGCGATGAGTGAAAGAGCGGAGGGGAGGGAGAAGGGAGAAATTGATTTCTTTTTTTTTTTTTTTCATTTAGAGTTATATTAAACTATAAGGATTAAGATGAGTACAACATATATATAAAGTTATAAAGTTATAAGAGTGCAAATGTAATCAATCTGAATGGAGAGGAGGAAGAGTAGATAGATTTAAAGTGCAGGGAAGTTCTTTTCATTCAATTGAGAGACAGCTGGTTTTGCATTACCATTATTAGCATTACCATTATTTCTTGGTTTACCAGAGAATTTCTTACCACCTCTACCACCTTTCTTGAAATCTGATCTTTCAGGTCTTTCAGGTCTTTCAAAACCACTAGAAATGGTAATGTTTGCAGGAACGTATTGCTTTTGTTTGAGAGTTTTAGATTTTACCTTTTTTTCAACAGTTGCAGGAATGAAATCTTCAACAACTTTAACAACAATTGCAGATTCATCAATTTCAGTAACTGGAGAAACTGATTTTTTAGGTTTATTGAATTCAGAATTTTGTAATTCATTAAAGAAATCTGCAGCAGATCTTAATACAGGTTTTTCTTCTTCTTCTTCTTCTTCTTTAATTGCTTCAGCAATATCAGCTTCAGCATCTTCAGCACCTTCAATTTGAGATTCTGCTTCATCACCTAATTTATTATGTTGAGATTTAGCAGTTTCATTCTTACCATTTCTAGAATGTCTGTCAAATTTCTTATCTTTAGCATTCTTTCTTGAAGTTGACTTTGGTCCTGAAACTTCTTTATTCTTATTAGTAAATTTAACACCTGCTTCATTACCTGTTGGTTTTGGTTTACCACCTTTAGATTTAGCTGGATCAGCCTTTGGTGGGATACCGGATTTCTTGGTAGATTTTAATGGTGCAACAATTTCCTTTGGTGCAATGAAATCATCTTCATCACCTGAAACGTCGTTACCTAATAACGCATATAGATTCTATAATATTTCATAATTGGTTGTTTCAATGTTAGTATCATTATTGTATTGATAATATATATATAAATATATATACATACCTTATTTTGCATAGACATGCTGTACTGGTTACTAATATAAAAGGAAAAATACTTACTATTAACAAGTCCTCTCTACTTAACTTTATGGAAGAAATTGGAAAAAAAAAAGAGAAAGTCAAATTTCCATCCTCCCCCCCCCCCTCAAACACTCTCTCACCAACAATCACTCACTCACTCAACTCACTCACTCCACAATTTCTCCACACATCAGCGGTGTGAGGGGGATATTATTATTATGGTACATACGATTTCAAGGGAATTACCGGATGAAAGAATGTGAGAGAAAAAAACAAGTCTGGTGCACAGTTGTAGAAAATAAAAATAAATATTTACATCGACCCATCGACGTGTAGTTGATTTATAATATTGATAATAATATTGATTATATCATTATACTCTGAAACTATATAGATTAACTACTTTCCTTCATCATTACTAACAACATATACAGATCCAACACGTTGTAAAAATCCACATAAAACTTGGTTGAATTCTTCTCCATCTATCCCTACTCCTCTAATGAGATTAATAACATCTTGATAAATTTTTGGACAAACTTTTCTAAAATCTTTTTCATAAAATTCAGTTATTGCTTCAAGTATTTCAATAATAACTGGCATCCATGATTGTAAATTTCTATTCTCTAATCTTTCCTTGAATTCAATACCTCTATCTAATAATGATTTAGATAATGGTATAAGTTTATCAACAATACATTTACGTCCTTCTTCATCACATTTTCTTTCATCACAATAAACTCGAAATATTATACTAATATAAACTCCAACAGCAGATGTTTCTTGCTTTAATAAATTTGGTAATTTATCAACAATACCTCCATTCCAAAGACGTACTCTTAATTCATAATCTTCATTGAATTTCTTGGCAAATTCATAACTTTCAAATAATAATCTACTGAATTCAATTAATGTATCATAAGTTATAGTCTCATAAAATTCATTATTATCAAATAATTCAGATAATAATTGTATCATATGTAAATGTAATACACATTTAATAACAATCTCTTGTGATGTAATTTCCTCTTTGGAAATTTCAGAATATGATTGTTCAATTTCTTCCTCAATTTCTTCTTCTTCTTCTTCTTCTTCTCCTCCTCCTTCTCCTGCTCCTTCTTCTTCTCCTCTTCCTTGAATCTTCTTACTACTACTATTAAGTGGATCAAGTTCAAACAATTCAACTGCTGAAGTAAGTTTAAATAATTCATTAAATGTAATGTTGATCTTCCTCCAATGTTCATCATTGAATTTCTTCATATTAATAAATATCAAATCTTGTAAACATGAAATACCAATTTTGGAAATTGCATCATTATCTTGACAAATACATGATATTAATAAACTTAGATATCCATCCATCATCTTACTTAATTCTTCAAAAAATGTACTAAATAATGTAATCATCTTTCTTAATGCTTGAATTAATGTACTTGATAACCAAACCCATAACTCTTCATTTTGATTAAAACTAATATCTCCATGTCTTTTCAATATATCAAATATTGGGAATAATAAATCTAAACAAATCTTTTTCCATGATTTCTCATTGAAATTTTTACCATGAATTATTAATGCTTCAAACATAAAATTCAATGCTTTAGATCTAACTTCTAAATCATTACCTTCCATAATTATATTGTTAAAACTAAATAATAATGTAAACCAATATTTATCAAAATATTCTTCATCATCATTTCTATTATCAATCTCATTCCCAAATCTTTCAACCAGCATATTAATCATAGATAACGACTTTAAACTTATTTTTTGGAATTTATCATTTTTACAATATTCACATAAACAATCAACTAATTCTTTAAAACTATTCTGCTCTTTAACATCTTCTAAATGTTCATCAATAATTTCTTTAACAATAGTTAATCCTCTTAATACAAATTTCTCATTATCAATATTATAGCCAATATGTTCTAATATTTCTAAAATTGTACTCCAACCTGATTTGATTAATTCGGATTTCTTAATAATCAAATAATTGATACAATCTAATACCATTTCTTTGACTTCAAGATTGTTATTATTAATTATAATATAATCAAATGGTTTTAAAAATTCTTTCTGAAATTTGAAATGTGATAATTCTTCAATACTGAAAAATCTTTCGGATAATTGTCTTAATGAATCAATTGCAAATATTGAAACTTTATTGTTCGGATTACATCCAAATTCATTAAATTCTTGATTCATAACTTTCCATAATTCTGACCATTGTAATCTGATTCTACTCATATTATAATAACAAACATCAACTAATTTTTGTAAACAATACATTCTTGGTTCATTACTATTTTCACTACTCTTGATTTCTTCACGTGCAACTTCAATTAATCCTCCAACAAATTTGAAAATTCCATCTCCTTCAATTTCACAACTTTTACTGAAGACTTTATCAATTAAAACATCCAGTTCTGTTGAATTGATTTTATTAATCATATCAATTGGTAATTTTTGGTTAAAGTGATGTAAAAATACTTGTTGTGATATACTTTGTCTTTTAGTATTACCACTGATTGTTGCAAAAAATCCATTGGATGAATGACTCTCATTTTGAATTCTTTTGATATCAGTGGATTTCTTACTTAATCTAGCATTGATTAAATCAGGTACTGAATCAGAATTAACACCTTTCGATAATAATCTTAATCTATCAACTTGTGATATAACAATAAATATATCTTTCCATGAATCATTTAAGCTCGATTTTTCATCAATTGCAATATCTAATAATGTATAAACTGCATTGATATTTTTATCCTTCATATCTTCAGGACTATTGATATTAGTAAATTGAACTAATCCTCTTATGAATGACTTTCTAGCATATTCAATATCGAAAATACATGATAAATGGACCGATAATCTAATTCCCAACAATAATAAATCTGCAATTTCATCATCATCATATTCCTTAAATGGTGGTGTTAAACCTGCTAAAAATGACATCCATAATGTATCAAAGATAGATTTAACATGCTCAGAATTGTTATTGATGTTTTCATCAATTGTATAATATTTGATATTCTTAGTTTTACTATTCTTACCTAATGAAATAACAGTACTTTCTGTTTTTTTACTCAAAACTTTAGATGCTTTAGTGTATGCCTCCTTTGCATAATTTCTTCCAAATAAACTACCTCCTAATGTTAACGCTTGCTGATTTGGTGTTAAATTACTTGAAATTAATGCTGCTTGCTGCTCACTATTCAATATAATCTCATTATTTTGAATATCATTGAAAATATCTTCTAAAAGTTTAATATCTAAATCTTTACCATCATCGATACCTCTATTATTCTTAGCAAATTCATCAAATGTCATTCTTTTCTTTATTTGTGGAGAATGTTGATCGGTATTTAACATAATAACTGAATATGATAAAACATAAACAGTATCTGCATTTGCAAAAGTATTTGGATTATCAACAACATATTTTTCAGCAAATTTTAACATAAATCTATCAATGACTTGTGATTCACCAGGTAATCTAAAATGTTGTAGGAATAATCTTAATGAATCCAAGAACCCAAGATTCTTAAAATTTAATAAATCAACGAATGCATGCATCACTTGAATATTCTCCTCCTTACTACCACCTAAATATTCTCCAATTTGAGCTTTATCTAATGAATCATTTTCTATCAAAAATTTTGCAATACTTTTATAATCATTCTTATCAATGAATCCATTCTGTGATAAATATGCAATACCTTTTTTTGGAGAATAGTTGAATAACTTTATACCTTCAATTAATGTGGTTTTCCGTTGTTTAACTGTATCAAACTGATTAGCATTACCAGATAATTGTTCTTCCGAATCATCCTTTGTAAAAGTATTATTACTTACATTCAAATCTGAATTTGATAATGGAGAATATGGAACGGATGTGACCGATGTTCCTCTTTTCCTTGCATTAGCAGCAATTGATTTTAGTTCATCTAACGATACATTTGAGGAAGAACTTGAAACAAATTGAAATACTAATGGGGAACCTGATGAGATATTCAATGTTTGTAAAAATGATACAATACAATCAATTGAAATCATTTTTAATGCAAAATCAGTAGGGAAGTTCATTGATGAATCAGGATTTATATGCGTGCTTGATAATTTAGAAGAGTTTAATTCAGGAATATTTTCAACATCTTTAACCAATGAATGTGTCTTTTGAAAGACTTTGAAGTTGTTCTTTTGTTGTACCGTCCATTCAACTCTCAATAATGCAAATTTGATTAAATAATCAACAATTTTTTCACATAAATTAGGTAAGGAAGTATCACAATCATAATTTAGATAGAATTCAATAATAATTTTAGGATCACAGCATATTCTACGAATCACATCCAAAATAAAGATTTTTTGATAGGCTCCTGAAGTTTTCATTTCACCAACTGGAAAATAAATTTCATCCATGAAAACTGGTATTTCATATTTGAATTCTGATCTCAAGTTTTTGATCATTAGCCAATAAATTTCCAAAGTAATTTCATAAACTGATGAAAGTGTCGATGTTGCATTTCTTGAAATAACCAAACATAAATATTTCCTAATACCATCAACTAAAATAGTAGTTTCATCACTGTTTTTATTGAAAATTAGATGATCTTTATTAACGAAAACATCCATATAATTCTTCAGAATTAAGTGAATAATATGTAAGGATAGAATTTTGACTCTAACTTGATGTGATCTCATATCCAGTGACTCAACTTCAATCACTTTAGATGCAAGATTACTCATTGATCTAAAAACCAAAAATGCATCCTTGATATATAATTCATCTTCTTCACCAATGATTTCCTCTGATGTTAGTTGAACATTATCTTGACTAGTATCTTGCAACTGTTGTAAAGTCATTGCATTATTTTCTGAATTTGAAGTTTGTTGATGTTGTTGATGTTGTTGCTGTTTAATCAATTTTTGTTTGTTATTCAAGCCTGAAACTTTCCCATAGACGGAATCTACAATTTGAATCAATGTGGCTTGTGCAATTCCTTGATTAGCAGGTGATAATGATAATAAAAATATATTATTGATTTGTCTGATTGCTTGTAGTAATACTTTACCATGTACAGGCATTGATTCATTAACAATTGCACCAGTTAACACTCTAATGATTTGCAATTCCACTCTTTCATCAGTACCTTCACCTTCATAACATGAAATAACCACATTTATTGCAGCTTCAATCAGTAAAATTTTACCTTCAGTAATTGAAACATCTAATCCAGCATCTAAGTCAACATTTGATAAATCATCTTTACCTTTAGTTATTTTTTGATTGGATTTTTTATAATCCCAATAAATAGGTTTAGTGAATAAATTGAATGTGAATATTTTACTTAAACAATCAAGAGCCAATATTTTAGCTTCAATATTGGATTGTTCACATGCTAATTTTAATGGTTCAAATATTAAATCTTCAGGTGGCATTTGATTTGTTTTTAGAATTTCTAAAACTGTTGAACATTTTTGGACAATTATTTGATGCTTTTTCATGATATCTTTGATAGCTATTAACTTTTCAAAACTCGATTTCAAGAATGAAATACTTGCATTTTCATTTAAATGTGAAGTGGTAGTTGTGATTTTTCTTTTGATTGGTGACATATTTGTAGTCGAGTAGGTTGATTGTTGATCAAATGTATGGAGAGAGCTCTGTGGTTCATTGGTATCTAGTTCATCATCCAAATTGGTTTCGTCGACTTCATTACCATTGTCAGTACAATTAGCATTACCGTTTGCGTCACTTTCAGTTATATTGTCATTACAATTTTCAGTTTCATTACCATTACTTTCATCATTTTCAGTCTGGTCGTCAGTATCACTATTGTCGCTATCATCATCATCAGTATCTTCATTACCTTCATCACTTTCATCACCTTCATCACCTTCATCACCTTCATCACCTTCATCACCTTCATCAGCATTATCGGTTTTATTATAATTTTCATCAATATTGTCAGCATTATTTTCAGCCTGTTTTCCATTTTCCACATTAGTAACTTCAATTTCATCCACTCCAGGTTTCAATTCCAACCCATGAGAAGGTTCATTGACAACTGCACCGTCTTCTTGTCCTACAATTGTCATTGTCTAAGATCTCGTACCATAAGAAAGCTGTAAACTCTTACTATAACATCGAATTGTTCTCAAAACAACAACCCATTCAAAGGAAAGAATCTCTCGCGCGCCATTTACACGAAATTCTCTTACTGAAACTTTATCACTATATAATCAATAAAATAATGGAAATTCTATAAATAATTACAAAAGTGTACAATAATTCATTTCAAATTGTTTACTGTTTACAATCCTTCCCATTTCCTTCCTTCAATACTCTTCAATTCATCATTTGTGTAAACGTGACCATTAGTAAAATAACCTGCTGCAATTTTAGCATCAATTTCAACTCTACTATCTGCAGGTAACAAATAATCAGGTATTTCAACTCTTTCAATAATATCGATACCAGAATTAACTATAGCATCATATTTCATATTACTCATTGATAACATTCTATCAATTTTGGTGATTCCTAACCAATGTAAAATATCTGGCATCAATTCTTGGAATCTTGCATCCTTAACACCAGCAATGCATTCTGTACGATGAAAATATTCATCAGCTGTATCACCACTTCTCTTTCTTGCATTATAAACTAAATATTTAGTAACTTCTCCTAAACATCTACCCTCTTTTCTATAATAACAAACCAATCCATTACCACCATTTTGTGCTTCCTTTGCAGCTTCAATCAAACCAAATATCAAATAACATCTACATGAACAAATATCTGATAAGAAAACATCAGAACCTGAACATTCATCATGAACTCTTAATGCTAATTTCTTATCATTTTTCGGCAAATTCAATGGATCTCCAAGAATATAGGCAGTGATACCACCAATTGGCGGACAAAAAGTTTTAATATCAAATCTTGAAACTAATTCTGGGTACATACCATTAGTATCTTGAAATAGAGATTTTCTCAACTCTATTTCACTAATATTTAATCTTTCTGCAATACCAGGTAAATACCAAACAGGATCAACAGCAATTTTAGTACAAGCTATTTCACCCTCATTATTCAATACAATATTACCATCAGGTATCAAATTACCCATTTTAACCTCTTCCTTAATTTCAGGAATTGATAAAACAGCCTTCGTTATTGAAATTGTTGGTTTGATATCAACATTTTCAGCTTTTGATAAATCATTGAAAATCCATGGAGTCAAATGACCAAATGGATCAATTGAAACAATTTTACCAGGGATTGACCATTGTTTTTGTTGTGGGAAATTAAATGCTGGATGAGTATTTGCATAATTTGGTTCATGATTTAAATTCAATTGTTTTGTTGCAACGCTTAAAGCATGATAGATTGAATAAGGACCTGAATGTGCACCTATTGAATTGTGTTTCTTCATCCCATCTTTATATTTAGAAACAACGATTGGACCTCTAATCAATGGATTTGATTCATACCAATTAATTGGAATCGGATTAATATCAACATCATTTGTAAATGTTGTCAATCTTATTTTATCACCAAAAAAATTAACTCTTAAATCAATGCTATCATTAATATGATCAATTAGATTTAATGATATTAAATTCTCATTCTTCGTCTTTTTAATATCTAATTCATGTTTATGTGCACAATTTTCACCTTCATAAAGAGTTGCCATTTTGACCTTGAAAATTGGATCCAGTGAACTTCATCTAAATCACAGTTTGTAAGTTGTAATCTGTAGATTAATTGATGTCCTATTGCTCTTTTATATACTTCTCCTAAAAGATTGTAAATTGCCCTCTTTGACATCATATTATCATAACAATGCTTATCAATTACACTGAATATATCCGAATAAGTCCGCACATGTCCGGACCACTTCCGTTATCATAATTCAGTCTTACCACTTTCGGTAAAACCATTTAATGATGATATTATTTAGGAAGAGACATTACGACGAACATCTCTATATTTGTTATCAATTCCATCTATGTGTACACCACTAAACAAGGTATTTTAACAGAATCTAAAAAAAAAAATTCGGAGTAGAAAAAAATTACTCAATGGAAAGTTTGGTGCATCTATAGATAAGGCTAATTTATTATCTCTAGATATAGGTATTTTACAAAGATAGAATGCACAAATTCATCATCAGATGTTATCTCTAGCTAAAGAAGAAAGCTGATATAGAAAACAAATAATTAAAAAAGTAAATGGGGAATGATAAAATAGATAATAATAGTAAGTTGAAGTGAATTTATATTAAGTTAAGCTATATTAATTTATAATATAATGATTTTATAATGAACATAATGGGAAAAATTACCTAGTAATAGATTATTTTTGAAAACTTTTACAAATCTTATATTACCCAACTTTCATTTTATTAAATCTAAAATTTGCATTGTTAAATTTGATATTTCATGATTATCATTATTTTCACCTGTTAAATTAGTCAAATCCAATTTACCTTTATTAATTTCCTTTTTTATTTTTTCTTTAATTTCCTTATTATTTGAATCTAGTAATTGTAAGATAGTCCAAAGAGCAATATGTTCAAAAGTTGGATTCCTACTTTTCAAGAAACTTGATATGAAATCTGATATTTCATTATAGTTATTTAAGATTATTGTATAATCATTTATTCTTGAACAAAGATTAGCTAAAGCAGCAGCTGAATTACCACAAACTTCTGCATTTTTAGATTTTGTTAAAGGTATTAAAACATCAATTATACCCATATTTAATAATTTTTCCTTTAACTCATCAGCTAAGGCTAAAATTGCGAAACAAGCTGAAATTTCACTTTGAACATTTTCCTGAGCTGTTAAAACTAAATCTTTACATTTTTTAATTGCGCCTGCATTTAATAAGGCCAATCTATTTCTTTCAGAACTTGCAGCTAAATTTCTCAAACTTGAAACTGCATGACATTGAATTTCAGTATTTGAAGGATAATCAACTAAATCGATTAAAGGTTTTAAGAATCCTGTTTCAACAATTAAAACTTCATTCATTGGATGAATTGAAATATTTCTAATACAAGCAACAGCTGCTAAAATTAAAGGTTCATGAGGTGATTGTAATAATTGAACTAGATTTGGTAAACCACCTGCTCTAACAATTTCTAATTGATATAAACCATCTGACGCTAAATTTCTTAAAGCTAAAGTTGCTTGACATTGAACTCTTGTACTTGAAGAATCCATTAATTGAACTAATTGACTTACTAATTTTGGTTCAGTTAAACTTAACATTTTCCTATTTTCTTCATCAACTGCAATATTTGATAAAGCAGTTGTACAATAATATTGAATATCAGGATCAGGATTTGATAATAGTTTAACTAAAATTGGTACAGAACCTGCATCAACTAATTCTTTCCTATTTTCGAAAGAATGTGTCATATTTAATAATGCACCAGTTGCATTTCTTTGAACTCTTAAATCTGGAGACATTGCTAATTTTGTTAAAGGTATTAAAGCACCAGATTTTGCAATTTTTGTTTTATTTTCATCTTGAGTAGCTAAATTTGTAATACAACCAACTGCATTACATTGAACTTCAATATTTGGACACATCATTTGTCTAATTAAAGGAGTTAAACCACCCATTTGAACAATCAAGACTTTATTTTCATCATTAACAGCTAGATTACCTAAAGCAGCACAAGCAGCTCTTTGAACTTCTTGATCAGAACTTTGCAGTAAGATTAAAATTGGTTCCAATACATCTCTTGTAACTGGTCTAATTTCCTTTTCAGTAATTTCAGCAAAGGCTAAAGCAGCACTTCTCTGTAAATCTATATTATCTGAATAAACCAGTGTACTTAGAGCTCTTAGTGGACCTTCAGAGAAGAAATCTATACCTGAACGATTTTCTAAATATTCCAATAATGTATTAATTGCTTCCCGTTCATTTTCTGCCAATAGCTGACGATATAAACCATTATCATCACGATTTTTCAAACAACTGCATGAACAACCCATTATTGTATGATATGATAGATGATGAAATATAGAAGAAACCTAAAGAAAGATCAACAATTGATTTTAAAATAAATGATAAAATGATGAAATGATAAGAAATTAGGAAGAATAGAAAAAAAATTATTAGATAATTGATAGTAATAGGTAATTGGATAGATGATAACAAACAATGAAACAATCTCTTTGACCAGTTAATTGATTTACTAGTATGGGGTAGACAATATGATTAGATATAATATATAAGAAAAAGTAGAATAAAATAAGGATAGAAACTTATAATAAAACAAAAATAAACATATAAGATACAACAGATAAAAACGAAATTACAAGACCAGAGATAAAATATTATGATAATCCAATAATGTTAACGTGTGTGTGAGTGAGTGTGTGTGTGTTACATATACAATTATAAAATGTTCAATACAAAATTTGCCTCTTGGAAAGGAAACGAAATTGAAAGAGAGAAAGAGAAAAAGAAAAAAGAAAAAAAAAAAAAAGAAGCGACGCGTCTGAAAACCAGCACAGACGCGACTATACACTTTCTACACACCACGCCACGAGACGCGACGCTTCCTGTTTTCTTCTCCCTTAAATAAAGAGAAAAGGGGGAGAAGAGGAAGGGAAGAATGAAAGGAAGAGGGGACGGAAAACAAACAGCCATTCGCAAATGCCGAAAATAACCGACCTGCATGAAAATAGTCTGATTTTGTGCAGGAGAATCTGCATAATTAGTACATTAGTGCCAAAACAAGTCTACTCGGAGTTTGGGCCTGCAGTAACTCTTTTAATTAGCTGGATCTTTTTTCTTTTTTCTTTCTCTTCACACAAGTTGCTCTTCTATTTGTTTAGTGTTGCTAATTCAAACTAACAGAATTGTTGTTGTTGTTAAGGTGAGTTTTTCTATTCTTTTCGTTACCCCGAAGTGATCTCTCCTCATCTCTGCGTTATTCCTATTTCGATTGAATACAACCTTCCTTGTATGCGTCTTCTCTTCTGTGACTTGTATCACAGCTGATTACCTCCCCAATTTGATCCTCATTCACAATCTGCCCCACACACACTACGTGATTGTTTGTTTCTATTAACTTTATCTGTTAGTTCGCAATGGTTGTGTTAGTTGATATTTCGAAATTTCTTTTCAACACTATTTTTTTCGTTTCGCCCTATAATAGTACATATATATTCGACCCTTTATCCTAAGATTAATATATCCCCCATTCCCATTTACATTTTACATTTTACAGTTTACATTTTATATTTTATATTTTATATTTTACATTGATATCTGTATTTCAGTCTTTTAGTCTTTCAGTCTTTCATATTATACCTTCGTATTCTATCCTCGCCTTCCTCTTTTACTTATTATCATCATCATTCTTGTCAATTTATCATCGTTTGATTCATTTGAAACGGGAAAAAAAAAATAATTTGAAAAAAAGATAAAATAAGATCGTTTTAGTTATAATATTCATTTCTCTTCCTCATTTTCGCATTTTATCAAATCTTATCCAACTGATTCAATACTATTTCAACTTTAGCCCTAAATACAATTATTGGAATATCAGTACAATAAGATCATATTAATCTTTTCTATTACCTTTTTTTTCCCTTGTATATTATTAGAATATCAACATCAAAAAAAAATTTATAATCATCCCACTCCATAACTAAGATCACAATTTGATTGTTAGTTATGAACATGGTGAATTCTCAACCAAATCATGGCAGTATTGCTTCTTCAAACTTGAATCAAAATTCTCCACCTAATTTGACAAATAAGTCTTCTTCATTGAATCATTCAATTATAGCAAATCAACACTATAGTTCTAATGCTAACAGTGATTCAAATATCCAATTACATGATCAGTTGATACCTCAAAAATCAAATCAAACTCAAACACAAACTCAAACACAAACTCAAAATCAAAATCAAAATCAGCATTTCCCAAATCATAATCATCAAGATCAGTATAATTATTCTTTACCTTCAGTACAAATACCATCTTCTTATCAATATCAAGCACAATATCCAAATCAATATCAATACTCAAATCAATATCCAAATATATCAAATTCTCCATTGACTCCTTTGGTTTTACCATCTTCTGCACAATCGAGTAATTCGAATTATAATTATAGTCATATAAATGCATATATTCCTCAACATCATATTCCTTATCAATATATATCAAATTCAACACAACCAACTTTAATGGTTTCTAATACACCAACTATTAGAAGTGGTTCTAATTCAAATCAACCACAAGTACAACCCTCAGCACAACCATCAGTACAGTCATCAACACAACCATCAACTCGTCCTTCGAACTCTTCATCAAATGAGAATAACTTATCACCAGAGACCATCAATACTGAATACTCAAACTCTCCATCTGCCAAAAATATTAATTCAAAACAACCCCAAATCAAATCAGAACCTTCAAATTACCTACCACCTTTCCAAGATCTCAACTCATCGTTAAATTCAAACAATATAACAAATCAGTCAAATGATTACAATGATAAGCAATTAGTAGGAGAGTCACAACTTGAATCTCAAAGGGAATCACAATCCGAAATACAATCTGAATCTCAATTGAGATCACAAACACAACCAGAACCTCAGGCAAAATCTCAATCCCAATCACAATCACAGCCACAATCAAGATCACAATCACAATCGCAATCTAGATCGCAATCACAATCACAATCACAATCACAATTACATTTACAATCACAGTCAAGAACACAATCACAATCACAACCTCAGTCTCAGTCACAATCACGATATCAATATCAATCACAATCTCAATTACCACCTCAATATCAATATCAACCACAACCTTTAACTCAAACTCAGTCACAACCTGCACTACAAGCTCAATCACAATATCAAAATCAATTCCAACCACAATTTCAACCACAATACCAATATCAACAACAACATCATCCACAATTAAATTATAGACCAAATTTATATTCTGATTATGACTACCAAGTGTCACCCGTTTCATATACATCTCAACAACCGAATTATCCGGTTATACATAATCATATTAAACAACAAGAAAATGAATCATTGTTGAATGTTAATCCATCATATTCCCAAAATTATTATGTTGAAGGATATCAAGGACATATGCCATATCAACAACCATATCAAACACTTTCAATACCTGAACAATCTGCATTATTAATGAACCAAGATGAAAATAGAGGTTTTAAGAGAAACTATAGTGATGAGAATACCAATTTGCATGCAATCAAACAATCTGCAATTGCAGGTGTTGTTTATAATTCTAGTGCAGTTTTCAAAAGATTAAAACCAACTGTCAATGAAGAAAAAAGTGAAAATTTAAAACAATATGAAACTCATAGAACTCAAGGTAGACCATTTAGTAGAAATTTGAATGGTAGATTTATATTACATGATAGTTTAAGAAGTTTACTTAATCAAGTTGATAAACGTAATAGTAATAGATTTATTGTTTATGACATGAGAAAAGATGAAAATATAAATTCAATTTTAAATAATAATTCGAACACTAATGCTGCTAATCATGATAATTTTGGATTCAAAATTAAACAAATACTGATTGAAAATTTAAGAGAATCGATGAATAATAACATTGCTAATGATAGAATGGGTATTATTAATGAAAATTTCAGTGATCTAGAGATTACTTTAGATTCATTGAATGATTTCTTAAATTGCAAAAATGATGATATAATCACCATAGATGGATATAAAGAACAATTTAATCCAACACAAATCATGATAAATTATAAATGGAAGAAAAATTCCAAGGAAAAAATCAAAACAGAAAATAACAACAAGGATAATGAATCAAAAGATGAATATTTTGATAAAGATCAAAATTTTCATTTACTGATTGAAAGTAATTTTAAATTAGATCAATATGTTTTCGTTAAGACTATTAGAGATAACAATGGTCATATTTTAAAATTAGAGACGATTAAGCCACCTGTTAATAAATGGGGTAAAATTGAATACACCTCAGAATGGTTAAAACGTAGAATCTGCTATCCACGTTATAAAGGTGGCATGAATTTTCATTTACTAAGATCTGATTTCAATTTTGTTTTATACAATGACTTTAAAATGTTATTATGGGATATCAAAGAAGAAACGTTAACAAAAGATGTTAACTCAATTGAATCAGTTTTGAATTATTCTAAACCAATAGTAGATGCTGAATTGAAAAATAAGCTATTCAAAAATAAAATTGTTTATACGCAAATTTCCAATACTGTAGGTGAAATGTATTAGAAATTATTCTCTCAATTAACTATCCATCCTTCTTGCACATTTGATTCTTTTTCTATGTAAAATATATAACATAAATTCATTCCCTCTCCTGCTACAAGACTCTGAACAATTAATTCAATAGTACCGTGGAACCTGACAAAAAAACCTGACAATTTTTTTTTTTTTGACTTTTGTTCTTGTTCTTTTTATTGTTAATTCTATTGTTACCTCTATTGTATTATTACCAATGCCAAATTATTGTGTTTTTTTGGTCTCTCTTTTTTATTGTGTTCATTATAATGGAACCGGATTATTACGAAAATTTCTTATACTATTCTACATTTAAGTTTTCGTATTAGAATTTCTTAAAACAATATTCTAGAGAATGAAGTGGGAAAGAAAAATGAACAAATAAAATTATTAATCCCCCCGTAATACACATATGTTAGGTACAATCAGAATCCGTACATCCATAATTGGCCGAAACTAATTCCTTCTAATTTTTCCAGATCTTGCTAACTGTCTTTTTCCGTAAATATTATTTACAATTGGTCCTGAACATCATTATCCCCAACTATAACGATCTACAAAGTATTAATTAAGTTTTTTTCCTTTAAACGTTAGCAGATGGATTTTTTCTCATTTTCTTTATGCACACGAGGCTATGTGAGTGGTATATGGTGAGTTTTTATTATTGTTGAACTATTGAACCAGTTAGGTTAGGTACATTTGAGAGTATAAGGAAACCTGAGTATAGTTAAACGAGGCGTTTCAATTGAGTAAATCCTTCAGTGTAGTAATTAGAGTAATTTTTTATAGTTTGATGTTGAACCATACATGCATTAACTTACAGTTCTAGTTATTTGAGTTTCAATACCGCAACTTGGTTGGTGAAGGAGTCTATTTTCTCATTACATAGTCTTATGATTGCTCATTACCATTTTCATGAGTTTCCCACGGAACCTGGTTGATTTGCAGATTCGGTTAAACAAGGTACAGGTGATGGGAAATGATAACATGATAAATGTGGGATGCTTACTCACAGAATGTATGGTTAGTCAGATTATACACGAACTTAACAATAAGAATCGTATACATCTACATTCAGCCGTACTGAACTCTTACCTTTTCTAGTGTTTTTATTTATACAGCAACCTACACCATACTATATTATCTCTTATACGAACTTAAACACTAGTATTTAATGTTACTTTGAAAACTACATCGTTAGTACAATGGAAGAAGGAACCAATGAGGATGGACGATCTGCAAATATGTATTGAGGGTTCCACGAATTCTGACATCACCATATTGACATATATGATCCACTGAATTATAACCAAATGAAACAAGTTAGAGAAACAGTTACTAGCTGAAAATGATTTTAATGTCATAACTTGACAGTATATGAGTTGATTTGATCTAAAACAAAAACCTGAAGTACAGTTTAAAAGCCATCTTGTTGTTTTCTCTATTCACTTATAGTATTATGTATGATAATTTTATCGTGAATATTGTTAAATGTACCACACTAACCAGGTATATGAACAAAAGGGTTATTGGAGTTTTGTGTATTGTAGTGGGAGAGATTGATAACTAATGGAATATATCTCCATAGTTTTCGTCGTTTTTTCATTCTTTGTGTTTAGCCTGTTTACTTGGTGATTTATTGAATGGATTTATTGATGCATTATAAGATGATTTCTGCAGTTTTTCACGAAACTCTTCAACAATTTTATCAATTTCTTCATCTTTCAAATCAGGATTCTCATCTTCAATCTTATCCCTGTATTCATTAATTCGTATCTCAAAAGCCTTCTTCGCTTCTCGTGATGATAGTTCCCTTTTGATATTCAAATGTGAGTTTTTGATCTGTTTGACTACTTTGGCATTTTTCTTCTCAAATAACTGACGTTTGTAATACTGTTTCCCCTCAGTTTCTTGTTGCTTAGATATCCTAACATCACCCAAGTTTCTCTGAATGTACCCAGACGTGGACGATCCTTTCGCAGATTTTAATCCAATACCATTATACGACATTTCACTATTTTCAAATGAAGAATCCTCGAGCCTATTTCAAGTTTATGGTCAGCTTCTTTTGAGTTTTATTTAAAGAGTTTACTTTATTACCTGTGGTAATAAACGATTACTTCATTCATTTGATTTGCTCAATATTTTGAAACCTTAAAAAAAGATATCGCGATATTTTTCATTTCTTTTTCTCATTTTTTTTTTTTTTTTTGAGTTGACATTACTAATCTAATCAATTATGCTTTCCTGGAAAGTTAATAATGAGATGTTCATTTCGTATGCCATCATATGTCCCAACAAACACTAAGTAGGTTTTTCAGTCCTAAAGTGAAAAATGAGATACAGCCGAAACTAAACGTAAATATAAAGAAAGAAGAGAAAAGTGAAAACTTATTATCCAATGATGTATCACAATCTGAATCATCGGAAATTGAACATTTCACTAAAATACAGAATTCAATAGAGTCGACTAAAGATACGGCAATTAGACCAACTAAAAGAAAACTTACTAATGAGAAAAAGATACCCGTTGTTTCGAATAAGAGGGCTAAGAATAACTTGACAGAATTCGAAAGACAAATTTTACTATTCAAATTAGATCATTTAAATAAACTATTGTTAATCCAAAGCGGATATAGATACAAGTTCTTTGGTGAAGATGCATTGATTGCATCAAAAATATTGGACATAAAATTAACGGAAGGTAAATTATCCTATGATTTGAATAATCCTTCAAAGAATGATCATTTGTATTCAACATTTGCACAAGCATCAATTCCAATAGAAAGATTATTAATTCATGTTAGAAGGTTGGTGAATAAAGGTTATAAAGTTGGAATCGTCGATCAAATAGAAACAGCAGCAATAAGAGAAGGTGATTCATCTAAATCGAAATCAAAAATCTTTGAGAGGAAATTAACAAATGTATATTCACCAGGGACATTTATAAACGATGAGGATTTAGAGAAATCAGTTATTGGTAAGTCAATAGTCTTCATAAACGAATCGTGTGATCAAAAAATTTCACTTGTTTCTGTCAATGTGTATTTTTCTAACATCATATATGACAAATTTAGCGATTACTTCAATAGATCAAATCTAGAAATTCGATTACATCATTTAGAACCTATTGAAATTATTACAGTTGGAAAATATATATCAACAGAAACATTGAACTGTATCAAGAATTTCCAAAAATTTAATGATAGCAATACATCGAATATAACTCTCAATCATATCGATTCATCTGCAAAATCTTTCAGTGATTTGATATCAGAATTCAGAAATCATGGATTGAATGACGATATAATATCGTTTTTATCGAACTTCGAAATAGATATACTTGAATGTTTTTTCCAACAACTCAGTTACTTGAAAGAGTTCAATCTTAGTTCTTCATTTGAATTCATTGAGAACTTCAAAAACTTTAGTGATATTGATAAAAACATTATCTTAGATTCCAATGTATTGAAGAATTTAGAAATATTTCATAATTCAACAACAGATTCAGAGAAAGGTACATTGTTTGAGATTTTAGATCATACATTTACAAAATTTGGTCAAAGAATGTTGAGGAGTTGGTTATATAGACCTTTGATTGAAAAGGAACTAATTAATGAACGTTTTGAGGCAATAGATTTTATGATCAAGAAGTCAAATAGTGTTCAGATTGAACGGGTTCTGAATCTTTTGAAGAACTGTCCGGATCTTGATTTAATACAATCAAGAATAAACTATAAAAGAACGAATAGGAAGGAGCTATACGTCTTTTTGAAGAAAATAGTTGATATCTTGAATATGTTTAAAAACCTGAACAATCAATTATTCTCAAACGAAGTCTTCAATTCTGACTTACTATTCAATTTTTATCAAGATCTGTGCTCATTTGCAAATGGTAGATTGAACAACATTGAGAATTTCTTAAATATGATCTACTCTCCTTCAGCTATGGATAACAAATCAACAACACATATAACTGAGTACTTCAATGAGAATTTCTATAAATTTGATGAAATTCAGCAACAGAAGGATAAGATTGAAGAAATCCATAGACTCTTAAACTTAGAACTTGAGAATGTCAGAAAGACAATGAAAAATAAAGACTTGAAATATTTGAAAATTAGTAATGAACCGTATTTGATTGAAATACGGAAAGCGAATACTAAAAATGTTCCCACCGATTGGATGATAATCAGTGCAACAACTAATTGCATCAGATATAGAAGTCCAGAAGTTAATAAACTTTATAAAAATTTAAAATATCAACAAGATATACACAAACAAGTTTGTAATAGACTATTTGATGAATTCATTGATAAAATTAAGACATACCATTTAGAGATTTCCAAACTGATATCCAAGTTAGGAACGTTTGATGCGTTGTTCTCATTATCTGTTGCAAGCAGTGTTAATAATTATAACAGACCTAAACTAGTTGACGTACCGACAATTCAACTCAAAAATTCCAGAAATCCTATTTCAGAAAAGTTGTTAAAGCAGAGGTCGTTCAATCCAGCCAGTAATAATAACACTCAATCATTATCCTACATTGAAAACGACTTCAAATTGAACGAATTTAATGGGAATGAGGCAAATACTAAAATTGCATTAATAACAGGTCCTAATATGGGTGGTAAATCTTCATTCATGAGACAAATTGGATTAATTACCATTATGTCGCAAATCGGATGTTTCATTCCATGTGATAAAAACTCAGTCATTGGTATCTTCAATAATATCTGTATTAGAGTTGGATCAAATGATGATATTTTCAAGGGGAAATCGACATTTCAGATTGAATTAATGGAATGTAAGAAAATTCTCGATATTTGTGAACTTAATAATTCTAAACCATTAAATAATTCATTAATACTTATTGATGAATTAGGTCGTGGTACTTCGACTATTGATGGTTTGAGTATTGCATGGTCGGTAATGGACTATTTCATCAGTAATATGGGGAATAATATAGCTGTATTGTTTGTGACACACTTTAAACAACTGGAAATTTTTGAAGATTTGAGTTTTGGAGTTGCTAAGAATTATCATATGGGCTATAAAATCCTACGAAAGGATAATGGAAATGATAATGAAAGTAATGAAATCGATGATGATATAATGTTCACGTATAAATTAATTCCCGGATGTTCTAATGGATCATATGGTGTTTACTGTGCTAAATTATCAGGATTACCTGAACCAATTGTTAACAGAGCTAATGAAATCTCTAGAAAGATGGAATCCGAAAATTTGTTGAATGAAATAAGTACATTTTCAAAATTTATTAATGATAAAGACATATATAAATTACATAGTTTTGCAAATGGTTGATGGATATTCATCTATCATTAATTATTTTTATTAAAAATCATTAATATTATTCAAGCTTTTCTTTATTCGAATTTAAACTATATTACATTTTCAAGAATTTTCTGGCTAAAGTTTCGGGTTGTATGGTATATGTGATATCACCTAGATCAGTTCCATCAAACTTCATAACCTGTGAATCATCATTATGTATAATACTGATTGAGTTGAAATCTTTGAAAGGATCAACGTCACCTGTGATTACCGTTGATGAACTAGTCTTACGTTTACTTCGAAGTGTACCAATTGATGATTGATTACTTTGTTTGTTATTTGTAGATTTATTCTTATTTTTCTTATTATTGACAATAGGTATCATTGGGGGTTTTTGATTTCTAAGTAAAGCCCACTGTGTATTTTTGAAAAATGGATGTGATTTGATTTCTGAAGCACCAGAATGTGAACCTAACCTTTTCGTTTCATCTTTTATTAATAATTTTTTGATTAAATTCTTACAGTTATTTGAAATTTGATTATAATCAGGGAATGTAACTTCATTTTTAAGAATATTTGAGAAAGTTTGATTTCTGGTCGGACCTTTGAAAGGTGTTATACCAAATAGCATTTCATAGATGAAAATACCTAAGGTCCACCAATCAACTGCAGCTGTATGACCTTTACCCCAGATAACTTCAGGTGCAATATATTCTTCAGTACCAACAAATGAATTAGTTCTGAAACCATTTATACAAGCATTAGTATCTAATTGTGGTAAACTATTGGAAGATTTATTACTTGAGATGAATTCAGGACTTGCAGTATTGAGAGATTGTTTAGATAAATCGAAATCACTTAACATTATATGACCAGATTGATGTAATAAGATATTTTCAGGTTTTAAATCTCTGTAAATAAATCCCATAAGATGTAAATATTCTAATGCTGCTGTAACTTCAGCAGCATAAAATCTAGCATCATTTTCATTGATTGATTTCATACGACGAGTTTGTAATGCTCTGAAAAATTCTCCACCCATACAAAATTCCATACATAAATATAGATGATCTTCTGATTGGAATGAATGATATAATGGTACAATGAATGGATGATTTGCAGTTGATAGGATTTCTTGTTCTGCTAAAACCCTTTTAATCTTTTTACGTTCAATCATTTCCTTCTTATTCAAAATCTTCATTGCATATAATTTCCTTGTTGATTTTTCTCTAACCAGATAAACTTTCCCAACATCACCTCTACCTAAAAGCTTCAATTTTTCAAAAGATTGTGGACTGACTTGAATATCTGTTATTTTAATTGAGTTACTTGAATAGTTTCTATTTGTTAAATTCAAATTTGATTTTGAAATTTTGATTTCACCTATATGATTAGTTATCGAATCAACATTACTATCGCTTGTTGAATCATCATGATTTGGATGATTCATTTCTGCAAATGGTCGTAAACTCAATGGAGCAGAAGCAACTTTCCGTAAACGTTTTGGCAAAAATCCACGATGTTCATGTTCATGTTCATGTTCTTTCAAAGGTTTCAATTCATCTCTAACTTCATCAGTTTCATCAACAAAGTTTTCATTTTCATTCCGAGTCCCATTATTATTATTATTATTATTATTATTATTATTATTATTATTAATGATGATATCATCACTGTCATTAGAATCAAGATTCTCATTTGCAATGACTCTAGAGTTATATTGATCAGTTAAATCCAATTCACCTATCGTATCATCAATTTTACTATTATTTTGGGATTTTTCACTTTGTTTATATTGATATAAAGAAGGACTTGAAGGAGCTCTAATCCTTCTAAATTTTTGAATCAATGATGGAGTGAAATCATCATGATTTAATGATTTTGAATTTTCATCATTTGATTGTTCATTAGTTGTTTGGTTGGTTTGTTGATTAGATGTTGGTTGATTTTCTACATTTGATTGAGTATGATCATGATCATGATCATTCTGAGCATCTGTGTCTGTTATATCTTCATGACCCGAAAATTTGAATAGATTCCTTATTTTGGTTAATCTCCTCGGTCTAGTTAATTCTTCATGAGTTTCTGTTTGATGATCATCTGTTGAAGTATCATACTGTTTATCAGTTGTATTAATTTCCTTATCATTCAATGTGAAAAATTCAGTATTTTTGTTATCTGTATTCAAAGTTGTTGACGGTGTATCGTAATCCTGAGACTCTGGTGGTGTTTGTAGAAAAGGTGAAATATCATCTATTATTTTTATAGTTTGTTTATTATCTGCTGATTGCGTTGACTGTGTTGAGTTTGTTTGATTATTTGAATTGTTAGAGTTATTAGTATCATCTGAACCAAATTGAAACAATCTACCAATTGATAGTTTCCTTGAATTTGAACGAGATCTTGATTTTTGTTTCAAAGTTGGAGGTTGATCGAACACAGTCAAATCAGGTACTTCATCATCTTTCGAATTGGTGTTGAACAAAGTTTTATTCATGAATAACGACGACGGCTGATGTTTAGGAGATGATTTTAGATCTGGATTTTTATCATTCAGAGAAGGATCTATGAATTTAGGCATTGGAGGGTATTATTAAGAAAAAAGAAAAGCAACAACAAATGTAATGCAAGAAGGATGAATGACTATCCAATATATTTATGTTTGTATATCTGTTATAAGAGTATGATATCAAAACAAACCAACTATACAGATGAATACATCAAGTATCTACTGTTGCTGATCTCTTCCAAGGAGAGAAAAAAGAGGTTCATCACGTTGAAAAGCTTTTTTTTTTTCTCTTTTCTTTCTCAATTTACAGAACACAAAAAATGATTATAATCACTTGATTACAATATGTAAGGCACTAGATGTATGTGTTATGTTTATAGTATGATGAGTACAAAGGCAATACAATCTATAAATGTAAACAGTTATTTATTTAGCAAGATGTGGTGGGAGGAGGAAGGATGCAATACCGTCCTTGATGTAGTATACATGGTGACAATGGCCACATACCATACGTCCTTCAATTATTTGTGTTTCTAAAAGTAGGGAATGTAAATCACGGAGAAGAGCACCATTGTCATCACCTAGAATAGGCTTTTGTGTAGGTAACGAAGTATTACCAAGATCACTTGCAACAGATATGAGAGCAGGCCAATCCAATCGTTCTAACATTGCTACGAGAAATTCTTCATCAAAGTCTTGTTCTTCTAGCTGTAGTTTACAATCTTCGAATTTCAATGGGAATGAACCGTCTTTCCCGTCACATGACTTCACTGCACATCGTATAAAGTTAGATGTAATAAATTTCATTGCTTGTAGTGTATGTTATCCAGTTAAAGGGTGTATTGGTGGAAGAAAAAAAGAAATTGAAATTGAAAGTAAAAATTGGAATAGAAGAAGTAAAAATGAAAATTTTTTACAATGTTTTGTGAGTAACAGATAATATAGATGATACATAATCAAGTTTTAACAGGAACTGTATGTAACTACGTTGTCGTATAGTTTATAGTAGGTAGTGAACTGTGTTATATTGCCATATATATTACTGTAAATATATAATGAGTAGTTATACATTGACTCTATCGACCTTTTTCATGAAAATGTGTGCCTCTCTTTTAGCTCCTGAACATTTTAGAGTATTCAAAAGACTATATCGTATATTAGAATCTTTCAATGATTTAGCAATATTATTGGAAGAGAATCCTACATCTAATAGTGCAACAAACGAATTACATGATTGTTTAGTTGCAGTAAGTATTTTAACCATTTGAATAAATCGGTCTGTATTATTGATATACTGTCGTAACCATTCGGAAATTGATATGAGTTTATGTAATGGTACAACTGAACGTGTTTTTTCCTTCCGTATATTTTGACGATGCTTAGAAGCTTCATATTTACGAATAATGGTTTGTCTAATGTTTAGTAATTTGCTTTCAACGGGAGAATGACAAGTAAGTAATCGTCGTAGTATCATCATTTCGTCAGTGTAACGTTGTAATTGATGAATTTTATCTATTACTTTCTTTGTGATTTCATTAACACTTTCTCGTTGTTGGTATGTAGTTGATGTTGATTTGATATTTAGCGATATTAAATCTTCCATTAAGATATCGATACTATTTTTCTTTTGTAATTTATGTAGTTCAATTTCAATATTATGAAGACATGTATCAAATTCTGATGTTGGTTTTATTTCAGATTTCATAACAGGTAATGACTCTAATTTTGATTTTGACATTTTTTCCTGCTTTGTTCCTTGTTTTGAGTCTACGGTATTTTCCGGAATAAATTCCAGTTGTTTTCCTCTTTCAATACCAAGTTTCTCACTCAGTATATCTAAAAAGTTTATATTTCTGATTACGATACCTTGATTACAGGTATGAAACGATGATTCTGTTAATGTATCGTCATGAAACACTTCTACTTTCGTTGTGTACATTTGAATGATTGGTGGTAACAACATGAAAAAGGCAAGATGTGAAGTATACGAGAATAATTTCATTTCATCATAAACATTCCATCTTGGTGGTACATTAATCTTTGCTCTTTTATTGAAGTTATGAAAGCATCTTTTCCAATTATTGAATGAGAATTTGCTGTTGTTGGTTTTGGAGTAATTTCCAAAGCTCCTCCAAGAGCTTCGAAAGGCACCCATATAAAACATTGCACTTGTCAAAGAGTAAGAAGCAGAGAAGAGAAAAGCAAGAACAGGAACAAGAATAAGAGCAAAGAAGTGTCACAACAACAATTTGAAATAACATCATTTTTAAAAGTCATCAACAGTTAATAGAAAGAATGCAAGAGAAGGAAAAAAAGAAAAAAAATCAAAAAAAAAATCGAATCATTCGCTAATTCTTGTATATCATTGGCTGATATCAATTTTTCAATGTAGGCTGTAAGAATATCTAATACACCCCATACTCTTTGTATAAAATATACTGAATTTCCAAGATAAGATAGCAATAATGGTTGGTTTGTATCTTAGTGCTGAATTAAACAATGTTACTGATCTGAAACCATTAGATTCATCAGATAAACCATTCGAATATACTTTCAGAATCCAATGTACTAAATGTCGTGAAGTTCATGATAAACCTATTTCAATCAACTTATATGAACGTTATGAAATTGAAGGTTCTAAAGGTAATGCCAATTATGTTGGTTCATGTTCATTCTGTAAATCAGTTTCCAATATAAACATCGAAATCCCTAAAAAATTCGATGGATATAAATCAGAAAATAGTGGTACATCAGTTAAAATTCTTGAAATTGATGCAAGAGGTTATGACATAGTTGAATATATCGCTGATGGACCTTTCATTTGTCGTGGTTTAAATAGTGATTCAATTTTTAAAGAGATTGATTTAATGGAGAAAGAATGGTATGATTATGATGAAAAGGCAGGTGAAGAAATTTCTATAGTTGAAGTTGATTGGCTGATTAAATAGTTGAAAATTAATTAAGTGAATAAATGAATGAATAAATGAATGAGTGAATGAATGAATGAATGAATGATTACAAAGTTACATCTATCTTACTTACATATTATATTTTATATTTTGTATTTTATAATTTATAATTTATATCCCTAAAGAGTTTTATAAAAAAAACTAAAATTTAGAAAGCAAGTTTAGTAAAGAACCATTTATTCTTACCAGCTTGATGTCTTTCTTCGAAAACTTTTTTAATAGCTTTCTTTGCATCTTCTCTTTGGGATGGTTCATTTAAGGATTCTGCACTAATAGCTGCCTTGAATGGTTCAACATCAAATGAATATCTAGTTGGCATTAAATGGTTGTAGTTAACTAATTTAACAAATGGTTTAACTTTGGTCTTTTTTGCAATTTTCTTTGCACCCATACCTTTGGTAACTTTTAATGGTGCTCTTTCAACACCTGCTACAATTGCATGTGGGAATGGATTTGCTTTGGTACCTTCGTCGAATTGTTTAACAATAACAACTTTCTTACCTGCATTTCTACCTCTGACAATGACAGCTATAATAATAAATTATATGAATGATATATTCAATGAAAATGTTAGTATTTACTCTTTCAATATAGAAATAGATCTATCTCTAATTATATCTCCTTCCTTTTCTCTCTTCTTTCTGTATGTCTTTCTCTCCATTTCTTTTCGAACTATATTCTTGTCTTTATATTCTTTGTAAAATATACATACCAACTTTACCGGACTTGATGAATTTAGCCATTTTGGTGTTTGAATTTGTATGTGTAGTATGAAAATATCAACTTCAAAAGACTCTATAGTAAATAATAATACAGATAATTTACAAGTAACAAGACCTAAATTTTTCAATTTCCTTCTTCTCGATATGGCCGCGAGGGGAAAAAAAATTGTGAAAAATTGTGAAAAAATTGTGAGAGAAAGGGAGAGAAAAGAAAAAAAATATTGGTGTGGATTGCCTAAAAAGGAAACCCTCTTAAGAGGTTGTACCCTCATTACTGGCACGTGATAATTGTTTTTTTTCCCATCCACCATTTTTATATAATCTTCTTGTTAAGGTAATGAAATCTTCATCATGTCCAAAAGAGGAAATTCTTAGTTATCGTCCTTAAGTCCACTTTAGTTATTACGTTGAAGAAGAAGGAGAAGAGTGAGAAGAGAAAGGTTCAGGATATATATATCTTTTTTTATATACAACATTAAATTACTTCAGTCTACTACGAGCTAGAAATTTAGAATTCGAAGGTGTAATCTTCTTTTCATCTAAAACTCCAACTCCTGCATTAACACTAGCCATTGATACGGCTTTATTAATTGCGGCACTAATCATTTGATTTCTTCCACTACCTTTCTTAGATGTTGAAGTCGATTTAACTGTATTGGAGGTAGTCCTAGATGGTCTTGGTGGTGGGGCTGGTGGTGGTGTCTTTTGATCGGTGTTGACAGTGTTTCTTAATGTAGTAGGGAATATATTCTGTTTATTTTCTCTTTCAATAAATGCAGATTCTTTAATAAGTGTCGGAGATTTACTAGTTGCAAGTGTTGCAGCTGTAAATGCAACATCTTCAGTATTCCCGTTATGATCAGATGAGGTAATCATATCCCTCATTCTACGATCTTTTTCCATAAATCTTGAAGTAGCTAATGCTTGTGTCCATTGTTTAACTTCTGATTTCTCAACTTGTAAACTAATTGTTATCAAATTTGATACTATACTGAAAATACCTTGAGTAATTTTAATCTTCTTATCTGTTAGAACTTCCACGAAATGAACAAAATTACTAGTTAAATCAATTTCAGTAGTTGCTTCATATTTCTCTTTATTATCAACTCCATGATTTTCCTTGAAAAGTAATGCCCTACCAAATGTAGTAACAATTAGAGTTCTAGTTACAAATTTATTATCAATGATTGGTAAATTAGATTCAGGTTGTTTAACTGTGAAAAATTTCCGAAATTTAGAAACTGAATTATCTTCATCTTCATTATCATAATTCCCATTTTCAATTCCACTAATTGCACTTAATGGTGTATCAATATCTAATAATTTAATAGATTTAAATTCATCATCCTTGGAACTATTCTTTGTTGGAATCACATCTTTATTTTTATAACCTAAAGGCGATTCAATTATTCCACCTTTATATTTTTTCTCAAAATTAGAAGTTAATTCTCTTGATGCTTCAACAACACCAACTTTCATGATTCTTTCATCATGATTCTTGATAAATTGAATCCATTTCAAATCAAGTACTGACATTGAAGGTATTTCAGTTTTTTTCTTTAAAGATGAGTTATTCCTAGATTTATTACCTGAATTATTTCTTGATGCTATCTTTGTATTTAATGTTGGTCTCGGAATATTTGTTCCAGGAATTACATCAATTGATGAATTTGATATATCATGCGGTTGTGTATGAATTGCAGATTGTTGTAATTGTTCCTTTTGATTGACATTTTTCTCATGATGATTATGGTGATGGTGATGATAATGATGATGATTACTGTTAGTAATTGTATTACCTTGAGTATGTGCGCTGGTAGGTGTATTAGTATGATGGGTATTATTTGATTTTTGTTTAGATTTTATTATTCGATCAGCAGTAGTTTGTTGAGAATCCAATACCAATTGATATTTTTCTGTATTTTTTTTAGTTGTTGAAATATTTGGATCAGAATTATTGGAAATGTTTGTTGTATTATTAGGTATACTTTTCCCATACAATGCGGTAGATGCTGCACTACTAGCAGATCTTGTCTTTTTGTTAATCATTTGCTTTTTATTAATAGATACATCTTTAAAAGTATAACTGGTTGCAATGTTTGGAGTATTAGGATTAGAAATAGAACGTTGCTTTGAATGTACTGTTCTAGAAGTTGAATTTGAATTTTGAGCCTTTTGATTATTTGTTCCATTTGCAGAATTTCCACCATTATTTATATCATTGTTTGAAGTTGGAGTAACACTCTTTGATTTCTTCAAATATTTAATCTTAGAAGATGATGAACCATTTGGATATTGCAAATCTAATTCAGGCATTGGTTTCATTGCCTTTGCAGATATTTTATATGAACCTAATTCTGGCGGATTTTTACCCCAAATTTGATCTTGATCATTCCAATCAATCTCTTTAAACCATAAATGTTTTTTAATATCTGAAATGGTTAATCTGTCCTTTGGTTTTAGAACCAGCAGTCTTTTGATCAAATCTCTAACAATAATTGGGAATCCGGCAGTAAAGGCATATTGCAATTTCTGAATTTTTTGAAATGTTAAATATTCGTTAGCTGCTTTGAAAGGTGGTTTACCAGCAATCATTTGATAGATGATACAACCTAAAGACCAAATATCTGCAGCTTTACCACAGTATTTATTATTTAGTAATTCTGGAGAAACATATTCAGCGGTACCAACAAAGGAATTGGCTCTTGTGTCAATTGGATAATTACCTGACTCATCCTTATCTAATAATTTTGCAGTACCAAAATCAGTTATAAGTAATTTGAAATTTTTATCAACTAAGATATTTTCAGGTTTTAAATCACGATGAATTACACCATTTTGATGCATATAATCAATGGCATCAATTAATTGAACACTATAATATTTAGTAGATTCTTCATTCATTGTACCATATTTTTTGATTAAGGATAGCAATTCACCTCGTTCAGCAAAATCTAGAACAAAATATAAACTTTGAGAATCTTGAAATGTAAAATGTAAACCAACAATTCCATTTCTTTTACCTAATCGATTCAATGTATTTTTCTCAATATTAACATATTTAACTTTTTTCTCCTTTATTATATGTCTTTTATTTAATATTTTGATTGCATATTTTTTATTAGTATGAATATCGATTCCCAGTACAACGGTTGAATAAGAACCTTCTCCTAATTCCTTACATATTTTAAAATCTTTAATACCTTTTCTGATAATTTTGGAGTTCTTTGTTATTAAAATAGCATCATCATTGTTTAAATTGGATGGATTATTGATGCCATTTTTATTTCTTGATTGTAAACGTAAACGTTCGACTTCATCATCATCCAAGTCATCATCCAAATCGTCATCTGATTCATCATCCACGTCATTAACAAGATCATCATCTAATTCATCATCTGTGTTGTAATCGATATCATTGCTATCTCTAGGACTATAATATAATTGATTATCATTTATCGAATTCTCATCGAGGCTTATAATTTCCTCATCCTCATCCGCATTATCATCACCATTACTAGTAATAGTGGATGTATTGATTGTATTATTAGTGATTCCTAAACCATTTGCAACTATCGGATCTATACTATCATAAGAAGGATAATCTTCAATTTTTGGAGTTTGCATAATATTGTTATTAGTTGGAGTTGTTGGGGAACCGAAATTTTGATTACTATAAAATTGAGGAGTTTTGATAAACAATTGATTTGAATTATTTGAAGTATTTAAGATTGTTGAATCAATTGAATTGTTTGAATTTTTATAGTTTCTATTTAAATGATTAATAGGAGATGGAATTGGAGGTATTGAAGAATTATTTGAGTGAAGTGATTTAATTGAATTATTAATTGAATTTACAGAATGCGAATTTTGGAAATCGTCTAATGAGGGACCAACTGATTGTTCATAAACTGCAGCACTAGAATTCATTGTAGCAACACTCTGAGAATCTGGAGAATCTAAATAGTCGTCGTATAAATCCGAATATTCTTCAATTTCTACAGGTCTTGAAGGATCTAAAGAAGTATAACTAAATTCTTGATGTGCATATGGCTGATCTGACATGAAATGTAAAAAAAAAAGTTGTGTGGGGAAGAGATCTCAGTATTAGTAAAGTACAATGAAAGGGAGAAATGAGAAAATAAGAAAAGGGAGTGCTGAACTGTGTTAAATGGAGTATCAAAATGATATGCAGTGTTTATGCAGAAAAGAATATAGAATGAAAGCAGAAAGAAATCCTGTTGATAACAGTAATGATAAAAAAAAAAAGATAGTTGATGTAGTTGTGTAAAATATGTGAATCTACAACAAGTATTCTGTCGTTGTCCAAAGAGCAGAAAGAAAGAGAGAGAAGGGGATTTCGCGCATTTGAATGTTTTTCTTTTTTTTTGTTTTGATTTGACGGTTGTTTTTTGAGTGATAAGTGACAACTGATAAGTAACAATTGATGTGTTGTTGAGTGATAAGTTGTTTCTTTGGAATAATAATGCCCAAGGTATCTCGTATTACCGTCGATGTGGATGATCTAGTAGAGTCATTACAAGTTATCTCATCGTCCAAATATGCACACTCTGTAATTGTTGGGAATGCCAACTGTAGTAATAGTTGTGGTAGTAGTAATGGTAGTAATGATAACAGTATAGTTGATAGTATTAACAATAGATTCTTGACTTCCCATTCACAACCACATCTTCCATCGTATTCTCAGACAAATTCTGATGCTTCTTCTATATTAGGATTGTATTGTCGTTTTAAGCAGCGTATATCACGCAAATTTCGTAAAGTGAAAACATCTACAGGATGTGAACCAACATTTCACTCCAAGGAATCAACAGAATCAATCATTGACAGTGTAGATAACAAGTTACAACGCTATCGAACAACAGTTAGTGGTAAATCGTTTTTTTATGTTAAAGGTCAATATTTTGATGATAATAGAAGTGAATACCAACTATCATGTCCACGTATTGTGCAAAGCAATATTAGAGAAATAGTTGCTCCAGATTCCTATATTATTCCAATACGTATAGATCCTTCGTTAGGAGTTGAATCCCTAAACAAGCTTTCTGCTAATACAACAAGTAATGTTAATATAATTACAGATATTGAACATCCAGTACCACCAATACCAATATTTGTCGATGTCGGCTCATCTTCATTAAATCTTAGTTCAACTAACGAATCTAGCAATATGGAATATTCCAGTGAAGGAGAATCTACAAATAATGATGAATCCAACTTAGACGCCGTTTCAGAGACAGAATTACTTGGAGTTAGATCTAGAATAGGAGAAGTACGTGATGGATATTCACCAACAGAAGTAGTAACTGAATTAACACGAGCTACTACACAAGCAGCTACATTAGTTTGGCATACGCCAATACTTCCTATAGGTTTGCATTCATCTCCGGAACTTCCATCCCATTTTTCGTTAACATCATCATCATCATCATTGTCTTCTTCTTCATGCTATTCCTCCTCCTCGGCCTCATACAATTCATTACTTCAATCTCCTCAATACCTCTACAAACGTACTCAGAGTGCTTGATAGTTATATATATAACACATAGCAAACAATAGAGCATCACGTAAATCATATTTAAACACAAACGCGTTTTTTTCAGAATTTATAAGGCAACAGCGTAGAAAAAAGGTTGAAATTTAGCTTTTTTTCCTTCTTTCCCCTTTCGAATCTGTTCAAGAAAAAATCATCACGATTGTTTCATTTCTTTTTTTGTTGAATAATACCTGGTTCACCCTACTCTTTACGCATAATTTAAAACTATATCTATAATTATCTATAATTATCTTCATTGATACATTTCTAATTTCAAAAAACAAAAGTACATATAAACCTAGCTTTATAGACACGCACACAACCCACACGCATAGTTAAATATTACTTATTTGTTTTCCATTTATCCCTTAGATAACTACAATGTCGTCTACATCAAATATACTTACAGGTTTGAATATAAGTAACAGTGAACCTTCAGTTTCATCAATGAACAATGATTTCAATAAAATGAAAATACATACTACAGTTCATAGGAAAAGTGGATGGGTGAATGCTAAAGATGATGGGATTATATCGTTTAGATGGCCAAGGAAATATTTAGTTCTTGGTGAAAATAGTTTAGATTTCTTTAAATCTGATGATAAAGCAGAATTATGGTTAAGAATACCTTTATTACATATTACAAATTGTTTTAGGAATCAAATGAAGGAAAATTGCTTTGAAATTCAACATAAAACTAAATCAACATATGTTTGTGCCAAATCAGATCAAGAAATGAATATGTGGATTGATTCAATTTTAGCTAAATGTCCAAGGGAAGGTTTCTCAAAACCTTTAAAAGTAACTCATGAAGCAAAAGTTAGTTATGATGCTTCAAATGGTACTTTCAAAGTTAAAGGTATACCACCTGAATGGTTAGCATTATTGAAAGGTTCTAATATTACTTATGAAGATTTTGCAGCTGATCCTTCAGCAGTTATTGATGTTCTTAATACTTATAGTGAAATGGTGAGTCCTGACTTAACCAATTCTAATAAATTCATGAAGAATATATCTGCAAATTTATCAAATGGAAATGGAAATGGAAATGGAAATGAATATAAACCTTCATCTTTATCATCTTCAAGTACCAATACAACTTCAAATCTAATCAATGAAATTACTAAACCTTATTCTGATAAATTCTTACAACCAAGAAGAGCCCCACCTGTTCCAAATAATAAAACCAATAATCTAAATACTAGTCATACACAGTTTGTTCCAACTAGAAAGGCACCTCAAATACCGAATCAAGCTTCTACTTCAACCAAAAATATTATTGGTAAACCTTCAAATTCAGTACCACCAAGTATTCCACCACCGATACCAAATCAAGGCAATAATATCAATAACCATAATGAAACCAATAAACAAGATCTCAAACCATTAAAGTTAGGAAATTTGAAGTTGAATACTAACAATCTTCCAATTTCTAACCAGAAGAATACCCCAAATTCGGCATCATCAACTTCAACAACAAATTCAAATTCCAATTCATCAAACTTGGGTGGTCATAATACCCAAAAAGATATAGGATTACCATTACGTCAAGCTCCTAATCCATACCAATCCAATCAACAAATTGATAATGTTCCAAAAAGAGCAGCACCACCTAAACCTAATTTACCAATACAACAACAGAAATATCAACAAACTCAAACTCAAGGTCAACCAAAACCACAACAGTCACAACATAATCAACAACAAATCCAACACCACCACCATCATCCACAACAACAACATCCACAACAATTTCAACAACAATTTCAACATCATCATCCACAACAACCATACCAGCACCATCATAATCATAACAATCACCCTCAACCTCACCCTCAACCTCAACAACATCAACAACAACAACAACAACAACAGAACCAAAATTCTACACAGCAACAAAATCCAACGCAACCATTACAAGTTAAACCACAATATCAACAAAAGCTTCCATCAAAGAATAACGCAGCACAATTGAGTGCACAAGCTAAATTGATGGGATCTAACCAAGGTAATGGATTTAAACCACCACATAGACCAAATGATAAAAGGATATCTACAATGACTGAAAGTCAAATAATGGCAAAATTAAGAAGTGTTGTTATAAATGCAAATCCAACACCATACTTCCAAATAATTTCGAAAGCAGGTCAAGGAGCAAGTGGATCAGTTTATTTAGCTAGATCTAAAAAGATGAATGGACAATGTATTGCAATCAAACAAATTGATTTAACCAAACAAAGTAGGAAAGAATTAATTGTTAATGAAATCTTAGTTATGAAAGATTCACAACATCCTAATATTGTTAATTTTATTGAAGCATATTTGAATGGGTTATCTGATTTATGGGTTATAATGGAATATATGGAAGGTGGATCATTGACTGATGTTATTGATAATAATACCAAGATTACAGAAGAACAAATTGCATGTATTTGTTATGAAACTACTAAAGGTTTACAACATTTACATAAGAAGAAATTTATTCATCGTGATATTAAATCTGATAATGTTTTACTTGATGCATATGGTAATGTTAAGATTACAGATTTTGGATTTTGTGCTAAATTAACAACCGAAAAATCCAAGAGAGCAACAATGGTTGGTACACCATATTGGATGGCACCAGAAGTTGTTAGACAAAAGGAATATGATGAAAAAGTTGATGTTTGGTCATTAGGTATTATGACAATTGAAATGATTGAAGGTGAACCTCCATATTTAAATGAAGAACCATTAAAGGCATTATATTTAATTGCATCAAATGGTACACCAACTTTAAAACATCCTGAATTATTAAGTAATGATATTATGGATTTCCTAACAGTTTGTTTATGTGTTGAAGTTAAATTTAGAGCAACGACTGATTCCTTATTATCACATAAATTTTTCCGTAAGGCATGTAATACATCACAATTAGCCAATTTATTGACTTTCAATAGCAAAAACTAATGGATGGAATAATTATGAGAGAAATGAGGATAACTAAAGTACATTTAATTTCTTTTTATAGAATATAATAAACAAGGAAACATTATTGGAAAGCTAAAGTTAGATTTCAATTATACCATTTTGGAAATCTATCACTTGTGAAAAATATTTTAAAGGTATCAAGCCATTAACATCACCAGGAGATAAGAAAACTCCATTATCTGAACAATAAATTTGTAAATTATCTGATTTAATCTTATCAACGTCTAAGAATATGATTATTTCACAACTTGATCGTATACCTGATATTACATTACTATTTGATCCTTTTATATAATTGTTTAGATTTAATTGAGAGAGTATTTTATTAAATTTTGCAGGAATTCTATCAGTTAAATGTATGTGATTTCTTGACATTTTCGATAAACCACCCGATTTAACAATTAATGGTAACTTAACCCTATAAGTACCATGAATTAAGATTTTAGGCCAGTTAATGTCATTATTCAAAGAATTATCATTAAGTGAAATCATATTATGTGTCAATTTAACAGTTTCAATGCTATGACCTTGTAATGCAGCGATTTTAAAACTATTTGTATCTTCACATTTCTGTAATACAAATCTTTTCTTAGAATTTGTATCAACGATTCTTATTATATCATTAACAGTTGCATGGTTAGATTTAAGATATTTATGTGAGAGTACATCATTCAAAGGTACGAAACCTTGTGAATCTATTATTAAACCTTCTGAAGATGCTTTATGTCTTAATAATTTAGACAAGGCACGACTTATACGAATATCTCTATCAGTGGAAATGAACGATCCGGACATTGAATAGGTTTTTCTTTCTTCTCAATCATTAACTTTGATGAAAAGAAGAAAAGATAACAGATAACTGAAAACTGGAAAAGATAAACATATCAGTGAAAAAAAAAAAAAAAAAAAAATAAAAAAAAAGAAATAAAAAAAAGATTTAAAACTTTCACAATTCACAAAACTTTACCTTCTCCGGGGGGTGAGATACGACAATAGATCGGTTAACAATTATCCGGCAATTTCAATTAGTTTCTTCCCCTTTTTCTGGAGGGAGAGACGGTGTTTCTCTTTCCTGTTCGTTCCGTCGGTCCCCGAATATCTCTTCCGGAGCTGTTCCGGGAATGTCCGGGGCCTGTTATACTGTGTTGCTATATATATACAATATATATGCAATGGTGTGTGTTATATATAAGTTGCCCTATTCCGGAATCTCCCGGGCGGCTGAATTCCAGTGGGCAACTTTAGAGGGACTAGTAGTTAAGGTGGCCCAGTAAAGGTTAAAATATCACTCCCGTACGTCCATTGTCCGGAGAGAGTGAGGGGAGTGAATATTTACTATTAAAGGTACATGTAAACTCACTTAATTTCATCTTCTGATGAAAAGGTATATAATAGTCAGATGGTCTCTCTTATTTTTCAACAAAGTAGTTTGCAATGGTTTATACTGTACAGTTTTAGTATAGTTTGATGTAGTATAATTATTATAATTAGTGTAACAAATTAAATTAGTTTAGATTCTATTTGAACAAACAAGAATGAGTGATAAGTGTTGTGAAGTAATTAAAATCCCTGTTGGTGAAGAAGCAAAAGTTTCTGTCCCACAATCCACTAGACTTTCAGCAAATGGTCCAATTGAATGTGATTTATCAGGTTTCCATTTATTAAATTCTCCACTTTTCAATAAAGGTACAGCATTTACTTTAGAAGAAAGGAAAGCTTTCGGTTTAGAAGGTTTATTACCTCCTGTTGTTAATACTTTAGATGAACAAGTTCAAAGAGCTTATAGACAATTACATTTCTTGAAAACTTTATTAGCAAAGAATGATTTTTGTACTTCAATGAGACTTCAAAATAAAGTTTTATATTATAGATTAGTTAAAGAACATATTCGTGAATTAATTCCAATTGTTTATACCCCAACTGAAGGTGATGCAATCATTGCTTATTCTGATAGATTTAGGAAACCTGAAGGTTGTTTCCTTGATATAAATAGACCTGAAGAAATCGATAAAAGATTAGAACCTTTCGGTAATGATAAAGATATTGATTATATTGTCATTTCTGATTCTGAAGGTATCTTAGGTATTGGTGATCAAGGTGTAGGTGGTGTTAGAATTACAATTGCTAAAGCTGCCTTAATGACTTTATGTGGTGGTTTACATCCTGGTAGAGTCATTTCTTGTGTTTTAGATGTCGGTACAAATAATAAAAAATTATTAGAAGATGATCTTTATCTTGGTAATAGAATGCCAAGAGTTAGAGGTAAACAATATGATGATTTTGTTGATAATGTTATGAAATCAATGAAAAAAAGATTCCCAAGTGCTGTTATTCATTTTGAAGATTTCGGTGTTACAACTGCTAGAGCAGTTCTAGAAAGATATAGAGACTTTGTACCTTGTTTTAATGATGATATTCAAGGTACTGGTGCAGTTGTTATGGCATCAATGTCTGCAGCTTTAACTTTAACTAATAGAGACTTATTAGATTCAAGAGTTTTAATTTATGGTGCAGGTTCTGCAGGTTTAGGTATTGCAGATCAAATTGTTAATCATATGGTAATTCATGGTGCTTCAATTGAAGAAGCAAGATCGAAAATTTTCTGTGTAGATAGATTTGGTCTGATTTTGAAAGGTATGAAGACAAATTCTCCAGCTCAAGAAGTTTTCGCTCATAGTGCAGAAGATTGGGAAGGTATCGATACTAAAAATTTAGTTGAAATTGTTAGAGCAATTAAACCAACTACTTTAGTTGGTTGTTCAACTCAAGCTGGTGCATTTAACGAACAGGTAATTAAAGAAATGTACAAACATAATCCAAGACCAATGATTTTCCCATTATCAAATCCAACTAGATTACATGAATGTTTCCCTGAGGATGCATTAAAATGGACTGATTTCAATGCTTTAGTTGCAACTGGTTCTCCATTCCCACCAGTTGAAGGTCATGTCATTTCTGAAAATAATAATTGTTTCGCCTTCCCAGGTATTGGTTTAGGTGCAGTTATTTCAAGAACTACAACTATTTCTGATGCAATGATTTCCGCTGCAGTCGATGAACTTGCTTCTCTATCACCTGCAAAGAGAGATCCAAAAGCTGGTTTATTACCACCAATTGAAGAAATTGATGAAACATCTGCTCGTGTTGCTACAGCAGTTATTCTACAATCTATTAAAGAAGGTCATTGTCGTGTCGAAGAAGAAGATTCTCCATTAGGTGGTAAAGTTCATGTTCCACGTGAATTTGATGCATGTCTCTCTTGGGTTAAAGAACAAATGTGGAGACCAGTATACAGACCAATGATCAAAGTGCGTCACTCTGATAAAATTCACACTCATCAATACTAATCTTTGAAACAATATATAATCCTGTCTTTCTTCTCTTGTTGAATTTTATAGAATAGTTGTTTAATACCTAAAAGAAGATGATTAAAATTATCTTTTCTTATCGTGAAACCTTCCCAAAGAGGCAACTCAATCCGATCGCATCAATTACTCGATAAATTTTTTTTTAGCTTATTTAAGTGCCATCAATGGAGATTGTTCATTTGTTTTTCAATTTCTTATTTTCATATACACAGATTTCTTTGATAACCGTTTATTTTTTCTTTCTTTCCTTGAATAATTAATCAACCAAATGAGTGAACAAATACCCACTTTAGTGACTATAGATTTTGTTCCATTATTACCAGGAATTTCGACAACTGTTAAACTGAGTCATAAAACTGCTAAAACTTTACTAGATGTACTCTTATCAAATCCTTCGTTATCACCTAAAATTAGAACATCTATGCTTGAAATTCGTCGTTCCCTGAACACTTCAAATGATTCATCAATTCCAACGGCAAATAGAGATTCTAAGGGGAAAGTTATAGAGACGGGAATTTCCAAACAACCATTAATAGCATGCTTACCATTCGATACTTCAACAAATACATGTTCTAAGGTCGCAATAATTTCAAAGATTTTACAGATGCATTTATCTCCAAATCATTGTATTTTAACAATATACGGAGAATATTGTGCGATTTTAAAGGATGATATAGATTCCAAATTGCAAGTAAATTTCGTTGAACAAAAGGAGAGAAATGTTTTTATTGGTATGCAAAACTACAGAAATAATGTTGAACATAATCATAATGATGTCGTATTAGATTCACCGGATTTGATTGAGAAGTTCAAGTCAAGTATTTCCATCGTCAGAAACTTTGTTGAAAAGTTCCCTAATATAGAAGATTCAAACTTCAAGAATGTATTACAGAGGCTAAATCCATTATCAGAATTGTTGTATATACAGCTTTCTCAGACAACAACTGCGCATAACTTACAAAAATTACAGAAATCATTGAATGGGCTCAGTATAGGCGATAGACAGAAGTTATTGAAACTATGTGATATATATGTCACAATTTTCCCATTCACTTTGAGGAAACAATTTGAATATTTAAATACAACTAGTTTAACATCCAAAATCAAAATATTCGAGCAATTACTTTCATTTATTGATGATTTATTTAAAAAGCATCTTGATCTAGACTACTTGTATGAATCTTGGAAAAGATTAGGTCGTCTACATAATGGTGAGTTTCTACAATCAAAATTTATTGTCAATCATTTTAGAGGATTGAGAGATTTGTTGGAGTTAATTAATCCAGCTCTCACCAATCAGAAAAAGAATAATGAGAATAAGAATGTCAATAATAACGATAATTCCAATGAAAAAACCAGTGCGTTGACAAATATTTTCAAACCGTCCGATCATCATTCTCATTCATCCAACAATGATGATTTAAGTGATGAAGAATTAGGTGATATATCTGAGTTTATTGAAAAAATTGATAATTTAAATATTTCTAAAGACGGTAAAACCTTACTTACCAAAGATTTCAAAAGATTAGCTAAAATGCAGAATACAACCTCTGAATATCAACAGTTGAGAAACTATTTCGATATCTTATTAGAATTACCATGGGAAACAATTGAAGAGTCCAAGATCAAAAAAGATATTGATTTAACAAAGGCACAAAACATCTTGAATGATGAACACTATGGAATGGAATCTGTTAAGGAGAGAATTTTAGAGCATATTGCGATTTTGAAATTAACACAACGTGAAAGTTCTAAATCTTTGACAAAGGCTCCAATTTTACTACTTAATGGACCACCTGGAGTTGGTAAAACATCACTTGCTAAATCAATTGCGAAAAGTTTGAAATGTGAATTCCAGAGAGTATCATTAGGTGGTATCAATGATTTTGCCGATATAAAAGGACATCGTAGAACTTATGTTGGATCGTTCCCAGGTTTGATTATTCAAGCATTACGTAAATCAAATAGTATGAAGTTGGTTATTTTACTTGATGAAATAGATTCAATCTCATCATTCCAAAATGGAAGTACAAAGGGTAATCCTGAAGCTGCGTTATTAGAATTACTAGACCCTGAACAGAACATCAATTTTACTGATCACTATGTTGGGTTCCCTATAGATTTGTCAAATATTGTTTTCATTGGAACATGTAATGATCAATGGAGATTGAGTGAACCATTAAGGGACAGAATGGAAGTTTTAGATTTGAATGGGTATAATTATAAAGAAAAGGTCATGATTGGTAAGAAGTATATTCTACCAAGACAAATCCTAAGGAATGAATTAGATAATGGTCAAGTTATCATTAATGATGATGTTTTAGAACAAATTGCTATTATGTATACGCATGAAGCTGGTATTAGGAATTTTGAGAGATTAATTGGGAAAATCTGTAGGAAGAAAGCAGTTGAATTATTGATTAAAAGAGAGAAAGATTACCAAAAGAATGTGACTAAATCAGATCTAATTAAGTATTTAGGAATTCCACTCAGTTTTTCAGATTCTGAAAAATATTCGTCCACTGATTCTGTAATTCAAGAAGAGTACGGAATTGTAAATGGACTGTCATATAATTCAGATGGATCAGGATCACTGTTAAAATTCGAAATGGTTGGAGTACCTGGTTCAAAGAGGATTTCATGTACGGGTAGTTTAGGTAACGTTTTACTAGAAAGTTGTGAAATTGCTGAAACGTTAGTTGAGCATTTAATTCAAACTCAAACATTTGTTGGTTATGAAGATGAAAAATTGATCGAGAGATTGAATAATACAAGTGTCCATATGCATGTTCCTGAAGGTTCGATAAAGAAGGATGGTCCATCTGCCGGCTTAACAATGACATTATGTTACTTATCATTGATTCTTCAAAAACCTGTGGATTCTAGTATTGCAATGACTGGGGAAATCACACTTACCGCAAAGGCCTTGCCAATTGGTGGACTGAAGGAGAAACTTCTAGGTGCTAGTTTATCTGGGAAGATAACCAAAGTTATAGTTCCTAGACTCAACAGGAATGATTTGATCAAAGCTTACGTTGAATCGATCATTGATAGAAATGAATCCAAAAGAAAATTAACGGAACTTGTATTAGAAGAGGAACAATGTTTATTGAACAAAAGTAAAAGATATGATTTTAACTCTGTTGTCGAAGATTGGATTAGAAAGGAATATGAAATTTCAATTGAATATGTTGATGATTTCATGGGTGTTATCGAACATGTCTGGGATCAAAATGTTAAACTAATACGTAAGGAATCGAAATCGTATTTATAGTTATGAATGCATATAATTATCTAGAATAGATTTAAGTTATTCTTGTGTATATATATATATATATATATACATAAAAGAGTCAAATATCAAAACTATAGATAATCCTATGGTTTTGCATAAGTTGCAGTCCATTCACGAGCTATTGCGATAGCATTTTCATGATTACCTTTCCATTCTTGAGCTACTTCATTAGCTAATGGATCATCAGGGTTAGGTGAACTCAATAATGCTTGTATAGATAAAAGAATCGTACGTATTTGTAATGCAGGACTCCAATTATTCTTTAATACATCCAAGCAAATTCTTCCTAATCTGTCAATATTTGGATGATAAATTCTTGTTAAAAATCTAACCTTTGGTGGTGCCATTGGATAATCATCTGGTAAGAAAAGTTCTAATTTGAATACACCATTTTCATATGGAGATCCAGCTGGACCGTCTAATGTGACATCAAAATAACGTAGGTTATTCTCATGTGGAGTTGCCGTTATTCCAGGAACAGGGTCTGATATGAGCCTTTCGGTTTCCTAAAATGAGAGGTAGTGGTGAATAAAGGGTTGGGTGGGTATGTTAGTAAGCTTATCCAAATCGGATATAATGACATGAATTAAAACGTACTCTTATGATTCTCTTCGGTAATGATGACATATCTTGTGTAGTACTTAGATGAAGTTTTAAACAGTAAAAGGAAATATATGAAGAAAAGGAGTATGTAGATGATGAATTAGCGATTTTGTAAGAAAAAAAAATTGAATTTTGATGGTTCAACGTTAATCAAGGGAAGTTATGGTTCTTCCTTAGTGAAGAGTACCCCAATATGTCTAGGAAGAGTGTAGGAGGGAGATTCAATGTTCTTAGTATTGGACTTGTTCTCGGGTTTGCAGTGGGCTTGTATATGATAAAGGATTATCAATTAGTGAAGTATTCTCCACCGAATCCTGAAAACTTTGATGAAAACGGGAATTGGAAGGAATCATCATTCATCAAAGTACGAGTATCAAATGGAGTGGCACCATTAGAGAAGAAACCTAAGGCGGTGGATCCATCTCCAGTTAATACTGAAACAGAATCTAAATAATTATGGTACACGCCTCTATTATATAAATGTGGTTTGTATTTATATACAATAAGTTAATATACAGAGTTATACATTTTATAAATCAATTGAAAATTTAATTGAAACGATAAAGTATAATATATTCTTCTAACTATTTGGTTCTAGGTATTGTAGTGTTGATGCTAGCATTCGGGTCTGTATTTAATGTATTGATCCTTCCTTGTGTATCATGAACATTCATTTGTGATTGCGATTGAGCTAATAACTGTGCATGGGCTTGTGCTTGTGCTTGTGCTTGTGCTTGTGCTTGTGCTTGTGCTTGTGCTTGTGCCTGTGCTTGTGCCTGTGCTTGTGCTTGTGCTTGTGCTTGTGCTTGTGCCTGTGCTTGTGCCTGTGCTTGTGCTTGTGCTTGTGCCTGTGCTTGTAATTGGGCCTTTTTCTGCGTTTGTATAAAAGATAAAGCTTGATTTTGTTTCATTGCCAACCTCTGTTGATTATTCTTCTGATGTTGAGATCTTATTGGAAAGAACAACTGATCACCAATGTTTTCTACATTCATTACCGCAGCTCTAGCATACATTTTACCCAATGGGTTTGTTTTCAGTCTTGGTAATAAATTAGATGCAAACATTTCTCTCATTCTTAAATAACCAGTTCTCATTCTAATTGGTATGCAGACATTTTTATCTAATGGCATAGCAATACTTCTACGTACACCTGCTAGAACTTGTTGAGTTTCTTCTTCATCATCAAGTGCAACAGATGCCCCATGTAATAAATCATCCTTTGCTTGTTGAGCAGCGGCAGCAGCTGCACCAATTTTAGCTTGATTTTTCCGTTGATAAGCAGCCAAGAGTTGATCATATGGTGCCGAACGTCCTAAAACTGCACGTTTAGCCCCCATTGAATGTGTTTTACAAGTAAGTGAACGAGCACAAAATCCACCGTTTGGTAATGGAACACCACATTGACGTTCAACATCAACAGGTCCCTTATTCTTAGATTTAACTGTTTTTGTTTTAGCTTCTTTCTTCTTTTTAGTAGTTTCTATCTTAACCTTTTTCTTTTCAGGTTCAGTATTATCTCCTTTATCCTTTGTTGATTTTATTTTTATTTTAAGCTTTTCCTGATCATCAGTGTTATCTTGGTTTGTGGTATTATTATCAGTAGTATTTAATTTCCTTTTATTGTTAGTTTTCTTAGTTGTTGAATTATTCTTACGTGAACTTTCAACTCCATTTTCAATTTCCTTATCATTACTTCCTATATCTTTAGTTTCTTTAATTTCATTAGTTTCATTAGTTTCTTTGGTATCATTTAATGGATTTACTGATGCTGAATCCAGATTAATAACCGATACATCATTTGAATCTGGTTTATTTGAGTTTTTCTTATTACATATATCGAAATGTTGTAATATTTTAGTTTCCAATATAGCAGTTCCACAAAAATTACAAATTCGATAATTTACTGGATCTGATAATGGTTTTTCAGTCATTCCTAATTCACCAAGCATATTGAAATCTTCTGGTGATGTTGATAATTTTAAAGTCTCTAAATAAGATCCGAAATTTCTCCAATTTTTAATTTCAGGTATTGAACTATCATTATTGTTTATATTTGAATAGTTTGTATTTTTAATGTTTTCTATAGATTTCGAAGCATTAATTCCAAGTGATTTTTCAATCAACTCATTTGTGGCGTATTTACTCATAATTTCCAATAATCGAATGATCAAAGCAAAGACACTGTCTTTAAAGAACCTATCATCGTACTATATTGCAAAACTCCACTGAAATTTGAATTACATGCACGATATTGGCAAAAAAAAAAAAAAGAAAAAAAAAGAACGAGAAAAAGGAGTGCGCGCTTTGAGCTTTGAGTGAGGAAAGAAAAAGAAAAAACGTTACGTTACATTATAAAAAAAAAATTATTATTCAGTATATCCAATCAATTCTTTAGCTAATTCCAATAATCTATGACTTAATTCACTCTGTAAACCATAATGTAAACTCAGAATATCATAATTAACACTTTCATTTGTTGTTTTCCCAGTTCCTTGTCCAACATAAAGTCGTAATCCACATAATAAATTCTCAAGTATACAATGATCATTTTTATCCAATGCATCACCTTTTTGATAGAATGTAAAAGTTTCATCTTTAAAAATATCTGCAAATTCATTTGGAAGTTCATTGAACTTGATTTTATCTATATCATCAACTGAATTGATTTCTGAATTTGAATGTATGTCTATATCTAAATCTGTATCTATATCTAAATCTGTGTCCAAATCTGAATCTAAATCTATATTTGTAATATATTCATTTTCATTATTGGATTGATTATTATCGGATTCGATAGTTTTCTCGTGTTCCAATACAACTACTAAAGTTCTAAAAGTTGCAATCAATGCCATCAAAGAAATTGAATCTGAGCACATGAATTTTTTAGATTTTTCATTTTTCAAGTATTTAATCAAACTACGTCCATATTGGTAATTACCAATTGCATATTGATGTAAAATAATTGAACAAATTAAAGATAACCTATTATCTTCTGAAATTAGATGATTTTCAAGATTTTTATCTTTATCTTTACTAATATTGTTATTATTATTATCTTTACTAATATTATTATTATTATTATTATTGTTGTTGTTGTTGTTGTTATTCAATTTCAATTCTGATTTGGAATTTATAGAGTTATTGATTGTTAAGTTTTGATCTAAAGTTAAAACTCTTAAAACTTTTGATAAAATTGGTATAGGTGAACGTAATAGATTTAATAATTTACTTTCATTTTTCAATTTAATTTCATTATTATCTAAATTATGTGAATTTTGAGCATTTTTCTTAAATTTAATTAAATTTTCTTCAACACTTAATAAAATTGTTTTCAAAGTATCATCTAAATATAAATTATTTTTAGGATTTAATACTGATTTAAAAATTTTACAACATTTAATCAATTTCATACATTGTGGTGGGATAAATGATTCAATTTTTTCAATATCATAAACTAATTTTTCAATATCTTGATTTACATTTAAACTAAATTCTGTATTTTCATTAACTATATCACTTAAAAGTTTAACCATTCTAGCACGAATATTTTCAACCCCCCATAATACAACAATTAATTCAAATAAATTCAATTTATTAGTTGATGTATTCATTAAATATTCAAACATTGAATTATGACTATGGAAATTATTTGAACTACCATATAATTCAAATGCAGTTTTTTGACTTGATTTTGTTTTATTTAATGATTCTAATATTTTAGAAATTTGAATATTAACAGTATTTGAATTAATAAAATTTGGATCAAATTTAATAAAATTTATAATGTATAAATTGATATAGTTATTATTTAATTCATTAATCTTCAAATTATCTGATAATTTTAATAATGAATTAATTAAGAATTCAATTCTTACATTAAATCCTAATAAATAACCAATCAATGGGAATCTTCTTAAAAATAATTTTGAAAGGATAATCTTATTGAATGTATGTTCAACTGGATTAGTTAAATTAAGACGATTTACATTTTGAATTGATTTCCAATTAGATACATCACTAACATTTAAAATTTTCATATATGCGAATAATATTCCAGTAAATGAAGTTGGGAATGAAGTTAAATCAATTGGGAAAACATCTGCAGCTTGATTAGTTGCATTCTTTTGATTGAACTTATTGAGAGATGAACTTGAATTTTTACCAGGTGATATAATTTTCAAGAAAGAAACTATTGATGAAAGATAAAATTTGTTATTATTATTATTATTATTATTATTATTATTATTATTATTGATGATATTGATATTATCAGTAAAATTTTTATTTGATTTCTTTCCCAAATAATCTGATAATGAATTATTCAACAAATAATAAATACATGAAAAGAATATAATGAATTGTAGTAATGTATTGAATTTACTCAATAATAAAACAGGTAAAGCATTTAATGATGAGAAATTTTCATTTGAATTATGGAATGAATTTGAGATATTTGTTCCTAGTAAAGTTGCAACTCCACCAATCATTAGTTTTGTTGGAAGAGAAGAATTATTAAAAGTTTGTGATCTTTGATTACTATAAGGGTATGATTGGAATTGATTAGTTGGATTGATTTGATTGTTATAACTATTATTAATGTTAGAATTATTATTATTATTAGCAGATTGATTATTATTATTAATGGTATTATGGTTGGTATTATTAATGGTATTATTAATGGTATTATTGTTGTTATTATTTAAAAGTAATGGAGCTTGATAATCAAATAGAGAAGTAGTTTGTTCATTTACAGAATCAGATATAGGGTTAGAAAGAACAGTTGAAAGAGAACTTGATTGTTGCATTGTTGATCTATAACCATAACTTTTCCTTCCATTACCATAATTATCATCTAATTTATAAGGATTTGAATATTGATGTCGAAGATGGACATTATAGATATTATTAATATCAAAGTTATTATTAATATTACCATTAGTAAAATTTGAATCTTTGTTTGCTCTATAATTGTTGGAATGATTTTTAATATTGTTTAGATGATTATTGATTGGATTATTATTATTGATATTGATATCAATATTGGTATAAGTGTTATCAGGTATGTTATTAGTATTATTAGTAATATTAATATTATTATTAGTATTATTAGTATTATTAGTATTATTATCATGATTATTATATGAAGATGATTGATAATAATGGTTATTCATATATGGTAAATTAGATTTTGCTGAAGAAGTAGAAGAAGAAGCAGCAGATATAGAGGAAGAATCATTATTAGGTATAACAATTTGAGAATGTGGAGGTTGATTTGGTAAATTACTTATAACTTCTATTGGTAAATTATGTAAATCTTTAAAAGGTTTATAAACATAATTTGGATTTGATCTAAGCATTCTAATTTCTTGTAATAATAATTCATTTTTAGCCTTTAAATGTTTAATATATTCTGTTGCCTTTGATAAAATTGAAGCTTTATTTATTCTTGAAGCAGGAGTTAAACCTTCAAGTTCATCAAAGCTAATTTTATTTTCATCATCTAAAATTTTTAAAGTTGGAACAGTATTTTTCAATTCAATAAATTTAGTATTTAAATTATTTCTATATTTTTTCTCAATTTTACTATGAGAACGTCTATGAATATTTTGCTTTTTAGATAAATCATTTAAATTAGGAGAATTTGAATTATTTGAAGTAAGTGGAGATGTTTTAATAGAAACATCAGAAGAATCTTTAAAAGATGTTTTAGGAGAATTACTTGAAGAAGTAGAAGATTTTGGTGTTGAATTTAAAAAAATTTGCTTTTCTGCAATGTAAGATTCTATATTATCCATTTTTTGTAAATAGTCAACCTGTAGTTAAAAGGGTTAGAAAAAAAAAGAAAAAGAAAAACGATAAGAATAATGATAATGATAAGGATAAGGATAAGGAAAAGATCAGGAAAGAATGGAGTTAACGAAAAGAGAGAAGACCGATATTAAACAACATCATTCAAAATAGAAGGAAATAATGAATTTAATAAGTAAATAACAGCCCAAAACGATTTTTTCGGATTCAATTATTGAAAAGAATTTTTTTTCTTCATCAATTATTTTCTATTAATTTTCATTGTTTTTCATTGTTTCTTGATGTTTCTTGATGTTCATTAAAAATTTTCATTTTCATTATTATTATTATTAGCATTATTATTTATTATGGGACGATTTTCTTTTTTTTTTCACTGCGTCGATGCGTCGATGCGTCGATGCGTCGATTGGTTTCATGGGGTCGATGAGTCGATGAGTCGATCTACTCTCACACGATGGGAAAAACAAAGAAAAAGAAAAAAAACCAAAAGAATCTGGAAAATTCAAAATGTTGATATTTTTCCTTTTCCTTTTCCTTTTCCTTTTTTTTTGCCTCTTTGCATTTATATATAAAGAGAGTGAGAGAAAAAAAAAATACTGTGAGTGTATGTGTGTGTCGTGTATTGAAATTTATATAGTGAGTTGATATTCTTAGATTGTGTTGGTTGATATATATTCATTCTTTAACTTTCTTTTTCTTTATATCTTTTATATCTTCTAAATCTTTTATATCTTTTATATCTTTTCTTTTCCTTATCTCTTTTAACAAATACACATAACAAAAACAGTCACGTATACAACCTTCAAAAATGTCTATGAAAAGAATTAATAAGGAACTCCAAGATATTGGTAGAGATCCTCCTTCTCAATGTTCTGCTGGTCCAGTTGGTGATGATCTATTCCATTGGCAAGCTTCTATAATTGGTCCTGCCGATTCTCCTTATGCTGGAGGTGTATTCTTTCTAGCAATTCATTTCCCAACTGATTATCCTTTTAAACCTCCAAAAATTCAATTTGAAACTAAAATTTATCATCCAAATATTAATTCTAATGGTAACATATGTTTAGATATATTAAAGGAACAATGGTCTCCCGCTTTAACTATTTCTAAAGTTCTATTATCAATTTGTTCCCTATTAACAGATGCAAATCCTGATGATCCTTTGGTACCAGAAATCGCCCATATATATAAAAATGATAGAGCTAAATATGAAGCAACTGCTAGGGAATGGACTAAAAAGTATGCAGTTTAAAAATAATATATATATATATATTTATATATAACTTATATATATATATATATATATATATGTATATATATAATATAATATAATGGATATAATCTATAATTTATAATATATAAGTATTCATAAATAGTAAATCATCTATATTGAATTGTATATGACCTAAGGTTCCTTTATTACGTAATAATCCCCTTCGTTCTTTTTTTTTTTCTTTTTTTTTTTTCATTCCCGCGAATACCCTTCTATAACCTTCGATAATCGATATCAAATCTTTTCTTAGAAATTTATACTGTATATGTAGCATTTTCTATTATTTATATAAATATATATATTCTTTTTCATCTATATGTATATTCTTTATATATGATATTATGGATGTATTAAATTCAGATATTTCGAAAAAAGAACATTCTCAACATGATTCAAATACTCTTCCAAAGAAGAAAAGACCACATTATAAAAGAAATTATATAGCTTGTCTTAATTGCAGAACAAGGAAAGTTAAATGTGATTTAGGTAATGTTGATAATCCTCATGATCCTCCTTGTGCAAGATGTAAAAGAGAACGTAAAGATTGTGTCTTTGTAGATCCTAAAAGAGTATCTAATAATATTAAAAAATCAGATTCCAAAAATATAAAATTAAATCCAATATTACCATTACCAAATCCATTGTTTAATTCAAAACCTATTTACCCATTATTAGATGTCAATAATAAACTAACTAATGAAATACCACCAATAATACAAAATGATGATGATTCATCTTTCCAATCTTTGAAAAATAGAAACTCTTCAAATCCTTTAAATTCATCATCAAATTTCTTAAATCCTTCATTTAATTCTTCAATTCAAGGTTTAACAAGTAATGCAACTCTAATTTATTTGGCAAATATAGCAGGTAAAGTACCCAATTTACTTAATAAAGGTATTGATCATTCAAATGAATTTCAAAGATTATCTAATTTGGAGAAATCAGTTCCAATTCCCAAATCTTCTGAATCTTTCGATAATAATATTGATAATCAACCAATAATTGATAGTTTCGGTCATGCTAATTCATTAAATCCAATCTTCAATAATAATAGATTCACAATACCTCCATTAACAACAACTCAAAGTATGAGACAAAAACCTTCATCGAGTTTAACTGATATTGAATATATAATTTCATCAAATGAAACAGATGAAGTAAAATCTAATTATATATTAACAGATATCGAATCAAAGAGATTGATTAAACTATTCTTTTTAACAATGCATCCATTTTATCCATATATACCGAATGATTTAAGAGATCCTGATAATCTTGCAAATTATCCAATCTTATTATGTGCTCTATTGGCAATTTCAGCAAGATATAATCAATTACCTGAAAAAATTGGTGATTGGGATAATATTGATGACTATAGTAATAATATTAACACGAATAATAAATATGGTGATTTTGAAGATCCTAGTATAAAGAAAAATTTAGATACTAATGATAGAAATTTAGCTGTTCATGAAAAATTATGGATTTATTGTCAAAGATTAATGAGTATGTCTGTTTGGGGGGAATCTTCAAGTAGAACAATTGGTACTTTATTAACTTTCCTATTATTTACTGAATGGAATCCTCGTGCAATTCATTTCAGATGGGGCGATTATGCAAATAGTTCATTTGATGATTCATTGGCTAATAAAAGGACTAAAATTAATAAAAATGTAGGTAAAGATACTACAACTGAGATTAATAATGGAAATGAAACTAAAGTTGGAATCAAAATTGATTCTGAATCTGAATCTGAATCTGAATCTGAATCTGAAGAATTTGTAGGATTAAGTGCAATGAAAAGGAGTGAAATTATGTCATTCATGTTGATTGGTACAGCAACAAGATTATCATTCTTATTAGATACAGATCCTCTGATTTTCATTGCAACTCATGTATCTGAAATTCATATTGCTGTTGGATTAAATAAGAAATCAATGTTACAACAAACTTTAAGTGAAGTAGATGTTAATGAACCATTACTTCAATTCACACCATATCAAAAGGCAAATATAGAATTACTACAATTTTTCTCCTTATGTTATGAAACATTATATGGTACAAGACCGAAATTCTTCAATTTAGATAAATATCAAACTTTAGCAATCTTAGATATTCTATCACCGATTTTGGAAAATTGGTATAGGAAATACTATAAATTGTTGAAACCATCTAATATCCACTTTGCACCTTTAACTACATGTAATGATGAATCATCACCAAATTGGTTATATTTGATTTCAATTAACCCGAAACTTGAAAATGATCTAACAATGAGTATTGAAAGAGAATCTTTAATTTTAGATTATTACTATACAAAATTATACATTTATTCATTAGCACTTTCAGGTGATACGGCCGTTAATTCAAATTTGAAAAATTCCAAAAAGGGTAGGAATTTAAGATTGGATGAATTGGCAAGATATTCAAGATATGTTGAATTGGCTTATAAAGCAGCTAAAGAAGTTCTTGCCGTTATTCAACGTGTTAGAAAATTGAAATTATTGAAATATATGCCTGTTAGATGGGTTACGAGAGTTATCAAAAGTGTTTCATTTATTGTCAAATGTTATCTAACATTAACAACTGATATTGTAACTAATAATGGAGATTCATTAGATGATAAATTTGAAACTGGAATTTCTAATCTTCAACAATTCAATAATTATAATGACGATATAAGTGAAAATGGTAGTGGTTGTGGAAGTACTTGTGGTAATCCACAAAATACAAATGGTGAAATTCTTAAATTAAGTGTTATACCATTAGAAGAAATTATAACATTATTACAGAAAACTGCAATTTGTTTAAGATATGCAGCTCCTGATGAACTTCATTTATCTACACGTTATTCAACTATATTAATGTACTTATGTTCACAATTTAAAACACGAATGCGTGAACACAATGATAAATTTAAAAATAATGTTAGAGAATATGAGAAAGATATTGGATTGAACTATGACGAATATGAACAAATTAATCAACAAACCAATACTCATTCGACACAACAATCGAAGGATAATGATAATAATATCTCACAGTATGAAATATACAATACGAATCAAGTATCATCATTGAATGTATCCAATGTATCGAATTTACAGAATAATGAAATTTATCAACCGAATACATCTGTTGATGATGATCAATCAAACCATCCATTCAATGTTAACGATATCCATGATATCAACGATATTGGGAACAGTGAGAATATTAATTTCAGTATTGCAAATCAACAACTATTCGATGATTTTTTCAATAAGAATCCAAGTGAAAAACTATTCAATTTTTTTTCTACAAATGATAATAATCCAGGATTAGATTTCGTTGATCAATTCACAGAGGAAATTGAGAAAGACTTTTTAAGTAAAGGTGGTAAACATTGATACATTTACTTGAGTAAAATTCAATTATTAAAATTATCATAAATTATTACATTAGCTAAATACTTTCTTAAACAGTTTCCGAACAGTACCTTTGCGTCCTAATTTTTTCTTATCTGATTCACCACTAGTTTTAAATGTTGAATCAATAAATGAGAGTGGTCTTTGCTTTTTAGTTCTATCTTTATTATTCGAAATTGGTGAAATCAATAGTGATTTCCTCGATTCATTATCTTTCATTGTTTCAGAACTTTTACTACTGTATATTGATTTTTGTTCAGATTTAGAGATTGAACTTAGATGTGAATTAGTCAACGAATTGGTTATCGAATCTGTTCCAAATGGATATATTGGTTCATTATTCAATTTATCTACTGAATCATCGATATATTCAATCTCACCACTTTTAATGGACTCACAACAATTGGAATAAGAAGTTGATGGTAATGATGAGCCACTTTGATCAATTTCCATAACATGAATTTTAGGCGTGATTTCATTTAATTGATCTTTCGATGAATTCGATATATTGCTTGAATAATTCTTAAATCTTGATAAATTTTGTGGAGTATTTATAGTTGAATTTGTTCGCACATATGATAAATTAGATGAATCATTGTTATAATCATCATACCAATAAAATTCATCTAATACATCAATTATATCATTATTAATACTCTTTGATTTACTTTTACTCAAACTTAGACTAGCTAATCCTAAATGTTTTACATGTTTTGTTAATGAGCTATTCTCAGAAGATTCTTCATGTAATGTTTGTTCTGATATCCCACTAATTCCACTGATAACACTTTGTTTCCTATTCCAAGAAAAATCTTTACTATTAATTGATGTGTTTAAACTATCATGTGTAATTTCGAAAATTTCATAGAATAAAATATATGGACTTTCATTCTCCATTGCTTCTTCAAATGAACAAATTTTAGCCTTATCTTTACCTATTTCCATATCATTGAAAATTAACCATTCATTATTACCATTTGATGTCGATGAAATTGATGAATTATATTGTTTTTTCCTAACTATACTAATATAATGACCTGAATTTGTTGAATTACCTCTATGACAAACACAACTTTGTAATACTAACATGAATGAACCACGAGGAGCTTTATGATCAAACGATCTTTTAAAATCGACAAATCCATGTTTAGTTCTATCTTCCGCAATGAAATATGGGTATCGTATAATTTCAGGAATTGTAACTTTCCTATTGATTTTCATTGGTTGACCACGTTCATTCCAAATATATCTTTTCAGACAAATTGGAACAATTGGACGTTTATTATCAAAACGTTGATTGAAATAAGATTCTTGCTTTTTAGCATCACTATCAATATCATCGTTATTATTATTATTATTATTATTATTATTATTATTATTGATTGAACTATTATCATTTTTCTTTTCTTTATTGGTAATTGGATTTGGTTGTGCCTGAACTGAGTCTATTGTTTTCAATCTAGAAATACGACGACGATAAAACTCTTCATGATTTTCAACAGTTAATTTTATTTCTGGATTTGTATAATAAGGTAACAATTGTAAATACATCCAAGCTGGTAGTGAAACTTCTGTATTTGAAATTGATGAAGATCTACGTGTAAGTTTAGTTTGACTTATTAGATTAACATTATTTAATACACTTACTAATGTTGAAGATCTAGTTCGTTGTCTTTCAAGTTTTTGATTAACAGTTTTGAATGAACCAATACGACTCAATGATTCGAAAGCTGACGATGGAGATTTGTTAGTTTTAGTAGTTGGAGAGAAATCAATTATTGAACTTACATTCTCTAATGATGGTGTTGAAGCTCTAATATTTGAAGTTTCTCTGAAAGAATCTGATAATGAGGAAGGAGTTATTACTGATGAAGTATATACTAATGATGATGATGGTTGTGGAGTCATTGGGACTGTATCTATGTTTGATTCTGTGTTTGTATCTGTATTTATGTCAGCATTTGACTCTAAACTTCTATCAACATTTGTATCCAGAGTATTATCAACTGAAACTTGTGAATTTGCTTGATTGGAATCAGTTGAATATTTCAAAATACCTAGTTTCTCATATTGATCGATTTCCTCCTCATTATTTAAAACTGAAGAAGATGCAGATGATGATGCAGATGATGATGCCGATGATGATGATGATGCAGATGACGAAGAAGAAGAAGAAGATTTGGAAGATGGAGATTTAGTTGAGGAAGGTAATTTTGTGTTACTATTGCTTTTATTATTTGTTATTTCTGAAGTTTTCGGTGTTGATAAAGCTGTAATATCATTAAGTAAATTCATTCTTTGATCAATATGTCTTCTAACTGTGATTGAATTATTGAAATAAGAATTTAAACATTCTTCTAAAGTTACAGGTGTTTCTGAAGATGAAGGAGAAGGAGATTGTGAGGGAGATGTTGAAGATTTTGAAGATTTTGAAGATGTTGAAGATGTTGGTATTGAAATCAATAAAGATCTCTCACCAATCAATCTTAAATCATCACTAACATTGAGTTTACCATTATGAATGATATCCAATTTTAAAGTTAATAAAGGTAAAGATAAAGATTCTGCCAAGAATTCGAAAGCTTGTAAAGAATCTTGTTGTCTACCACTTAATACCATATCACAACCAAGAGAATTTAAAACTAAAAGTAATTGATACATTATATTAGTATTAATATGTTCACCAGATCTTAAAAGATTAACTATGAATCTTAAAATAATTTTAAACTTATTAATTTCAATTTGGAAATCATGAGCTAAATTAGGATCATTTGAATTATCAAGTAAGAAATCAAGGGAAGAATTTGAATAAAATAGAGAAACTATTAAAGAATCTAAATAACAAGTTGTATTTTTATAATTATCCATACCAATCAATTGAATATCTTTTTGTTTATTTTTATATTCACCTTTACAAGTTATTAATTTACCATCTATAGATAATTTGAATAATCTAAAATATCTATAACAAAGTATAACATTAGAATAATTATTTGAATCTAAATTTAACAATACGATGAAAACTGATATTAATCTTTGATTTTCTGGATCATTTGAAATTGATTTACCTAAATTAGTTTGAATTAGTAGAATGACTTGTTTATGTAAGTTTTTACGATCATTTGATAATTTAATATTTGATCTAGGTATATTATCATCGAATAATAAAACACCATTATAATCCGGTGGAATTTTCATCGTTTAGATGTAAATATTTAGGATATATTTATAATTACGAAAAGAGAGGAAGGGGAATGAGATCCTCTTTTCACGTTGAAGAAAAGAAGCTAAATCAATTGAAAAGAGAAGAATGAAATAAAAAAGAATATAATATAATATAATGTAAAAGATATAATGAGGTTAAAAAGATTTGATTTGTTGAAAATGTATAGAATACTAGAAATACGGGAGAAAGAAAAAAAAATAAAAAAGGAGGCGGAGACAAAAGAAGAAAAAAAAAAAAGAGAAAATAGACGTTGTCTGATTATAACAAATTTACAGTAGATGAATGGATAGTTTAAAAAAAAATAAGTAAATTAATTAAATTAAGTGCTTAAAACGTAGATCAAAAATAAGTAGATTAAGAATATGATTTTTAATAGTGTATAAATATTTATTATAAGAATATAATCAATGTAATTGTATTATATAAAATATCATGATAATATAAGAATAACGTTAATGAATTTTTTCGAATTTAGTTTGTATCTATAAAAAAATAAGAAATGAATAATTTTAAGAATTATAGTTATTAAATAACCATTTAAAAATTTCCAAATTACACCAATTAATTTGTCTTTTCAATAATGATTTAATTTGAATTGTATCAGTATTACCATCATTTAAAATAAAGAAAGCAAACCAACAACCAAGAGAAGCATAAATACTTTTTTTATTTTTAGTAATTATATTTGAATTTAAAATATTAATTAATCTTTTCCTATGCCAATCTAATAAATCATCATAATCATTTGAATTTTGACACATTGCAAATGCTACAATTGAAGTATAATCATTTGGATTTTGACAAATTAAACTTATATTTGTTGGTTTATTTGATAATAAGAAATAACAAGAAGAATGATAAATTATACAATTAAATAAATCTTTATCAATTGCTAAAATTATTGCACCATTTGGTTGTATAAATTCTTCATTACCAGTTATTCTTAATCTCCAATCTAATAAAGAATTCCAAATTTCTACCCATTGTTTAATATTATCTTTTACGAAAAAAATTTGTAATGATAAATTTGATAAATTATTTTTCAAAATTGAATTTTGACAAATATTTTGTAATAATAATTCTAAATTTAAATCATTATTATTTGAATTATTGTTTAAATTAGTAGATGAAGAAGATAAATCATAATTATTATTAATATTATGTAAATTACAACAATATGGAATTAAAATTAAATTTAAGAAAGTTTCATAATTTCTTAAATCTTTATTCAATATATTGAGAGATTGAATGAAAGGTATTAAATTTTTAATTCTATCCCAAATTAAAGATGGATCAACTGAAAAAATTTCAAACCAAGATAATAATATTACTGTCCACCAAATACATTCATTATTAATTGGAATATTATTATTATTATTATTAGAGATGTTGTTGTTGTTGGTATTATTATTATTATTATTATTATTAATGATATATTGAATATCATTTCTTAAAACTTTAGATAATTCACGTACACTTAAGATATAAAAATCTAAAGAATTTTCACCTAAATAAGAAGAATCGAATTGTTGTAATAATCTTGAAGAAATTGCTAAAATTGCGAAAGTTAAAGATTTTGATTCTCTTGATAATGAAAGTATATGATTTGGATTTGATATATGTAAGATATAAGTTGGATCAGTTAAGAAATAATTTGATAATAAATTAGTTAAAGATTGACTGAATAAAGAATTTGTTGAATTAACAGATTTATCATTAAAGAAGATGAAAGAATTTATATTTGAGGTAAAATCACCATTTTGAAGTGAAGGTATAATTGAAAGTATTGAAGGGAAATTTGCAGGTAAAGAAAGATAAGTTGTTTTTATATTGCATAAATCAAGAGGGGTATTGTATGAATTATTAATATTATTAACTGGATCATTAATAATAGATTTATTATTATTATTATTAATATTATTATTATTAATATTATTATTATTATTATTAATTATAATATTTGATTTATCTTTTTTCAAAGAAAGTAATTTTTGAAGTGTATCATTTAATTGAGCTGGTCTTGACATTCCTTCATGAGGCCAAATACATTCTAAATTTTTTGATTGACAAAAATTACAAATTGGTTTAGTTTCATCACATTTTTTATGTTTACTACGACAAGTTAAACAACCAGTTCTAACACGTCTTTTCTCAGGTGGAGTTTGCTTTTTCAATTTTTTAGCAGAATTTTTTAAAGGTTTACGACCTCTTTTAACGATTTTAGAATTGTTGGTATTGGGAGAAGATGATGGAGATGAAGTATTTGAATTATATTGTAAATTAGTAGTATTAGTATTTAAATGATTGTTGAAATGAGAAGATGAAGATGCTGATATTGATATTGATGCTGATGCTGAAGCTGAAGCTGATGCTGATGCTGATGTTGATGTTGGAGATGGATGTGAATTTGGAGATGCAGGAGATTGAGGAGATGTTGAAGATGGAGACATATTGAACATGGCATTCAAAAATGAATAATATGAAATAATGAAAGTATTAAATGGAATACTTTATTTATCTATAAATCAACATAGATTATAATAATAAGAATTTAATAAAAATAATCAAAAAAATAATCAAAATAATAATAAAAATGTCATTCAGAAGACCCCCAGTTGATATAATTCATATAATTCATATAATTCATATATTTAATATTATAATCATCTCGGAAGAAGAAAAAGTCTTGGAAAAATCAACGGATGTCGGCTATTTTGGTGAAAGAGATGGATTTATTTAGAGAAGAGATGTAAATAGCCTATTTTCTTACTTTGCTTTCTTTTTTTTGTCACGTGTACCGGTCACGTGTAAGGTCACGTGTTTTGGTTGCTAGATGATCACGTGTGTTTCACGTGTTTTGGTTGCTATGTGATCACGTGTGTTTCACGTGACTATTTTTTTTTTTTCTTTCTTCTTCTTTAGAAACAAAAATGAAACAACAATCGAAACATCGATACATTGATACATTAATAAATGACATAAAATATATAATATATAAATGACATACTCTATTTAATCTAATTATATTATATTATATTATATATATATATATTTTTTATTTCTATTACTCATTTCTATTATTAATCTTTATTATTCATCTTTATTATTCAATGTCGTGGTCAGGTTTTAAAAAAGCTGTTAATAGAGCAGGTGCTCATGTAATTTTGAAAACTACTAAAAATAAAGAAAATTTAATTGATACAGATTTTGATTCAAAGGAACAATTATTTAATCAATTTGAGAAATTAATTCAAGAATTAAATTCAGAATTATCTAATTTTAAATCAATTTTCCAAGATTTAATTTTAACTCAATTGGCTATATATAAATCTCTTGATTCTTTCTATGGTGATTATAATTTAAATTTATTAAATGATAATAATACCTTAGATATAGATGATACTAATATAAATACTACAATTAATGATATTGATAATAATATTGATATTGATAATAATATTGATATTGATAATAATAATAATAATAACAATAATTCAATAAACTCTCGTGATGGAATATCATTACAATTATTAGAAAATATTTATTCAATTCAACAGAAAACTTTACCTCAATTAAATGAACCTTTAAATTTAACAGTTTTCCAACCAATTGAAGATTTAAATACTTATAATGAAGAAATTCATAAATTAATTAAAAAGAGAGGAAGGAAAAAATTCGATTATGAAGTTTCAAATACTAAATTAATAAAATTACAAAATGATTATAATACTTTAGAATTTAATTTAAGAGGAAATTCAAATTCTCTTAATTCAATAAATGATAATAATCAATTAGAAAAATTAAAGGAAAAATTAAATAAATTATTAATTGAACATAAAGAAATAAAAAATATTTATAATGATTTAAATCAACGTTTAAAATTTGAAATTGATGAATATATAGCTTTAAGATTTTCTTTATTAGATCCTTCTTTTGAAAGTTTTATTAAAATTCAATTAAAATTATTTTCTGATATAAAGGAAAATTTTAATAAAAATATTAAAATTGATGCAATGTCAATTCAAGATTATCAATCAAATAAAATTGATGAAAAATTAGATGAAATATTATCTAAAATGAAATCTTTAGATATTGTAAATATATAATTAATTATTTATTTTAATTATTTTATACATCTTCAGAGAAAATAAATTCTTTGAATTCTTTATATGCTTTATCTAAATTATCATTAACAATAATTTTATCATGTGCACCAGTTTTAGCAAATTCCATTTCTGCAGTTGCTGCATTAATTCTCTTTATTAATGAATCTTCTGTTTCAGTACCTCTTTTTTCTAACCTTTTCTTTAATTCTTCAATTGATGGTGGTGAAATAAATAAATATCTTGCATTTAAATCAGTATTTTTAACAGATTTAACTCCTTGCATATCAATATCTAAAATACATGTTTTCTTTAAAATATCTGAAACATATTTAATTGCTGCAATAGATGTACCATAATAATTACCTGAAAATTGTGCCCATTCAATAAATTCTTTATTATCAATCATTTTCTTAAATTTATCAACTGTAACAAAATAATAATCAATTCCATCTTTTTCTCCATTTCTAGGTTGTCTAGTAGTATTTGAAACTGAAAATCCAAATTTATCTGGATATTCAGCCATTAATTTCTTTAAAAGAGTAGATTTACCTGTACCTGATGGTCCAGAAATAACTATTGGACGACCTGCCATTGTTTATTCTTATTAGTTAGATGAATGTAATTAAAAACAATGAAATAAATAGTTGAATTTCATTTCATTTCATATCATATCATTTCATTTCTCTCTTTCATTCTGTTCTCGTTCCAAAAACAATAAATTTTTCATTTTTTCATTTTTTTTCATTTTAATACGTTTCTCTTGCTTTTTTCTTTTAATTATTATTATATAAATTAATACACAATGTATATTGATTAAAATCTCTTGTAATTAATTGATCTTTTTTTATTTTTTATTTTTATTTTTTATTTTTTATCTTCTTTACTCATGAATCATTTGATCTACTCACTTACTCAATTATTATGAAATCCATACTATCTTCAATTCTTTTAAATGCATCTCTATCATTGGCTAAAAATATCCTCACAGGTTCTAATTCTAAAAATCCAATTAATCCAATCGATCAAGAACCAATAGATGATTCTCCTGATATTAATTTACCTGATGATAATAATCTAGAAGATATAAATCCAGTAGCTGATGAAATCTTCTCCTCTTGGGCTTTATTCATTGTTTTATTCTTATTATGTTCTGCTCTTTGGTCTTCATATTATTTACAACAAAAGAGAATAAAGGCAATTCATGAAACTGTATTATCAATTTTTTATGGTATGATTATTGGTTTAATTATTAGAATTTCTCCTGGTCATTATATTCAAGATGCTGTTAAATTTAATTCAAGTTATTTTTTCAATATATTATTACCTCCAATTATATTAAATTCAGGTTATGAATTACATCAAGCTAATTTTTTCCGTAATATAGGTACAATTTTAACTTTCGCAATTCCAGGTACTTTCATAAGTTCAATAGTTGTTGGAATTATTTTATTTATTTATACTAAATTAGGTTTTGAAAGTATTAATATATCATTTATTGATTCATTAGCAGTTGGTGCAACTTTATCAGCAACTGATCCTGTTACAATTTTATCAATTTTTAATTCTTATAAAGTTGATCCTAAATTATATACAATTATATTTGGTGAATCTTTATTAAATGATGCAATTTGTATTGTTATGTTTGAAACTTGTCAAAAATTTCATGGTAAACATGCTCAATTATCTTCATTCTTTGAAGGTATTTCTTTATTTCTTTTAACTTTCACAATTTCAACTTTAATTGGTTTAATAATTGGTGTATTAATTGCTTTAATTTTAAAACATTCTCATATTAGAAGATATCCTCAAATTGAAACTTGTTTAGTCTTATTATTTGCTTATGAATCTTATTTTTTTTCAAATGGTTGTCATATGTCAGGTATAGTTTCTTTATTATTTTGTGGTATTACAATGAAACATTATGCTTATTTTAATATGTCTCGTCGTACTCAAATTGCAACTAAATATATATTTCAATTATTAGCTCAATTATCAGAAAATTTTATATTTATTTATCTTGGATTATCATTATTTACTGAAGTTGAATTAGTTTTCAAACCTTTATTAATTATAATTACATTTATTTCAATTTGTATTGCAAGATGGGCAGCTATTTTCCCTTTATCAAGATTTATTAATTGGTTTTCACGTCATAAAAAGCAATCTCGTGGAATTAATTCAATTTCAATATTACAAGATGAAATTCCTTATAATTATCAAATGATGCAATTTTGGGCAGGTTTACGTGGTGCTGTTGGTGTTGCATTAGCAATGGGTTTACAAGGTGAATCTAAATCTGCTTTATTAGCAACAGTTTTAATTGTTGTTGTTTTAACTGTTATTTTATTTGGTGGTACAACTGCTGGTATGTTGGAAATGTTAAATATTAAAACTGGTTGTATCGATGAAAATGTTAGTGATGATGAATTTGATATTGAATTACCAAATAATATTAAAAATATTAAACTTAATACTTCAAGTTCTAAATATTTCGATAAATTTAATACTTCAAATAGATCAAGAAATACTTCACAAGATGAAATCAATGTTAATTCTTTTATGGATGAAAGTAATATAGATATTAATAATAGTAATGATAATTTATTGAATGAAAATATCGAATTAACTTCAAATTCATTGACACAATCTTCTTCTACATTACAAAACAATAATCTTGAAAATAATAATTTGAATAATAATAACACTACTACTACTAAAGATGAAAATAAAGATTTCGGTTTAATCGATGAATTGTTTAGTATCGATGAACATGCTAAATGGTTTACTAATTTCGATGAAAATGTTCTCAAACCTGTATTATTAGATTCTATACCTTCAGAAAATACAAAAAAATGAATGTTCTTTACCCTCATTATTCATTCATTAAAATGTACTTATGTAGAAGGGGGGGGATATACATATATATATATATAACTGTTATCTATAAATAAATAAATAAAAAAGAGAAATAAACTGATGGACAATTTGAAAAAAAAAAAAAAAAAAAAAGAATGACAAAAACAAAATGGATTCATTTATCCATTTACTCTAAGATAAAACATTAGCAGTTAATTTTTGTTCCTTTTGTTGCTCAATTGCCATATCAGTACACCATTTCGCCAATTTAAATACTTCAGGTGGTAACAATAAATCATTCAAGATATTGTTATAGTAAATAACTACTTTGAAAAAATAACTCAATGATAACTCATTAATAATCTTAATTGATATATTGTCATTAAGTGGTTCGTTATTATTAGTTAACTTTGATTGATAATTTAAAAATTCTGATGTACCTTTGTATACTTTAGTTAATATTGTCAAACAATCAGGTAATGTATTGATTACTATATTATTTTTATCTTCAATTTTGGCATTGATTAACATTTCACTCAATGCTATTATTGAGAATCCAACAATTTCCTTATTTGGTATTCTCTTGTTAGATTGTGATTCAATACTACCATAGAATAAGTTTTTCAAAATATCTAATATATCATTGATTATTACAATTGTTTGTGATTTGATATCGTTGGTTAATAGATTCCCTGATTCAGGAGTTGTAGATATGTAATTAGAATTCAAATTGAGTTTATTGTTTAGAAATACTTGTAATGATTTATAATATTTGTTTATAAATTCATTCACATTTACAACAATTTGAGTAAATTTGTTTTCAATTTCTGATTCAATTTTTTCATTAGTTGTATCAATTTTTTTTTCAAGATATATTTTCTCATTATTTCCCTTAATTATAGTTACATTCTCTAAATTTTCTCCATTATCCTTCTCGTTATCTTTGAGATGATCAATTTGGAAATCAAAATTAAGATCTATATTGGAATTATTTTGATAACTGTTAAGATTACCAAATAAACTTTGTTTATTTTTCAAATAATTGATTCTAGCCCTTTTCATCAATTTATCATCAATTTTATTATCATTAATTTGATTATCAATATTAGTTTCAACAATTTTACCTAATTGTGATAAATCTGATCTTGCCGATTTCGCAGTATTAGTTAAAATCAAGAAAAATTCACTTAATATTAAAGTCCAATTATCAGCACGATAAAATATTTGACGATCTTTGAAATTATTTGATGTTGATAAATAAGCAATTTCTTGAAATGCTGTTAATCTAACCAATGGATGAGAAATATCCTTCATACCGGATAATAAAGTCTGGATTGGTGTTTTACTATAATAACTTATTGGTTTATCAACAATTAAACAACCAATCAACGCATATGCATTAAACAATTCATTAAGAAAGATTAAAGATACGTAGTTAATCCAGAAATAGAATGAAATCTCCAAAATTGATCCCAAATTGAAATCTGATCTAGGTAATTGATGATTCAAACCACCAAATATAACCAATGGTTTCAATACTATACTGAAAAAATATTCACGAAATATTAAATGGTATAATAATGGAGCAACTAATAAAATCAACAAGTTTTTCAATATTGAATTAACTAATATTTTAATGAATGATAAATTTTTCAAATAAGTGATTGGTTCTTGTCTGAAAATACCTATTGGTATATGTAAAATATTATTATCTGATAATATGAATTCTAAAGTAAAGATAATTGATGAAAATAATGTGAAAAAGCAGAAAAAGGCAAAGTTATCATTAACGAAAGGTTTAATTGTCATTGTTGGAGTTTCAATATAATAATTCAACGATGAATCAAATTGTAAATAAATAATCAATGCAGTAATGAAATAATTGATAAAGAATGATGTAAATAAAAGATAAGTGTTATGATCACTCAGTATTAAACATATTTTGTGTAGTTGATTAGAAGATTTATTTGATTCAACTTTTGTTGTAATGCAACGAATTTTTTGTAAACTCAAGTAACCTAACCAAATCAATGAGAATTTAACAGGGAAAAAGATTAATTTGGAATTGGAAAATATTGATAGTATCACAGTAACTATAAATGCTAGAATTGCTGATAATCTAATGTAGAATTGCATTCTTTTGGAAAACACTTTATCAAAGAGTGATTTATAGGTTTCAAACACAGGTTTTGGATTTGAATCCAAAGAGAGAGGTCTATTATGTGAATGTTTCTTCAAGTACTTTTCTCTATGATTGAGCATTGTTGATATGATATTGGATGTGAATGTTTATAGAGATTAACTACAGTTGTTAATATTTCCTTAAAAAGAAAGTAAATTCTCATGTTGTCAATCTAATCAAAGAATAAAATTAAAAAAAAATGAAAAAAATGAAAAAAAAAAAATGAAGCGAGAGGTGCGGGTTGAGTTTTAGAGAAAATATTGACACAGACAGTCTTACATTGAGGGCAAACTGAGAAGTCTGAAAAAAAAAGGAACGCGTACAAGTAAGTGAATTATTCAAATATAACACACGTTAGTGTATGTAGATATCATGTATCTATATCTATTGTGTATAAGTGAAAAAGAGTCATCGAATTATGTACAAGAATTATGGCCCTACAGGAGATCATAAAGATAAAGATCATCAAGATAAGATTGGATCATCGAAGAAAGATGAAGGTAGTAATGAATATTCAAAGGCAGATGTGGAAGATATCCAGAATTCATTGAATAAAAAGCTAGGTCCTGAATTTATAAGTAAAAGGAAAGGTCCAGGATACAGTAGTGTTCATTATTTAGAAGGATGGAAGGCTATTAATTTGGCTAATGATATATTTGGGTTTAATGGATGGAGTACGGAGTTGAAAGATTTCAAAGTTGATTATATAGATGAAAAGCAAGGCAGTATTAGTTTAGGATTAAGTTGTATTGTTAGAGTTATTATTAAAAATGGTACATTTCATGAAGATGTTGGATATGGATCGATTGAAAATTGTAAAAATAAAGCTATGGCATTTGATAAATGTAAAAAGGAAGCATTTACTGATGGTTTGAAGAGAGCATTAAGACAATTTGGAAATGCATTAGGAAATTGTTTGTATGATAAAGAATTTTTGCAACAAATTACCAAAGTTTCTATGGAACCTAATTTATTCGATGAAAATCTGTTAATGAGAAGATCTACCACTACAATACCGAAATTGAGTAGTCATAATAATAATAATAGGAATCATACCAATAATACTATCAATAATAATCAAGATACTAGTAATATTAAAGATATCGATAATGTTAATGATAATAAAGTTGGTAATGAAACCAAAGTTAGTGATTTTAATAAAAGCAATGAAAAAGTTAATAATACTTTGAAGAAAGATATTGAACAAACTCCGCAAAGTAGAAGACGATCAAGGGATGATAATGATGATTCATTTGTATTTAGTGACGATTGGCCAGATGAAGATGGAGAGTTACCGGGTTCTGATTTTGAAGAACAAATTGAAATGAATACTAATGAAGAAACTTTAGAGAATAAGGAGACTCCAATTCCAGAACGAGTTACTTTCGTTAATGCTAAATGTGCGGATAAAATTCAACAAAACCCGCAACTGCAGTCCAAAATGATATACACTATAAAATCATCTCCTAAAACTAATAATAGTTCTTCTGTTATTAATCAGCAACGTTCGTTACCTGTCAAAAAATCGCAGATAAGGCGGCTACTTAAAATTCCACCACATATCAACCCACATATCAACCCACATATTAACTCACATACCAACTTACCTGACAACAAACCTAACAACACTCCTAACAACAACCCTAACAACGACCCTAAAACGATGCCTATTCAACCTATTGACGCAGCAGTTGCAACAATAGAAACAATAGAAACTGTTAATACATCAATCACTGCTGTCACCCAAGACCCACTAACTAAACGTGCATTTGGTGTTCCTCCAAATATGTTAACAAATAAGAGACTGAAAAAATAATTTTCTTCTCAAAAATTTCCCCTTTCTGTCACACGATATCTCCGAAAATCTTCCATGATACATGAAATCTGTCAACGGAATTATCGCTGCATTTTAAACCCTTTTTCTATGCATTGACATTCATTTCCCCAGTTAATCCGTTTTATACAACCAACCATATACCAATAAAAGTGTAATTTTTGAAAGGAACAAAATGTTTGACAGTTTTATTTTACATTTTATTCTATTATGATTGACTATATCTTCTACGTTAGATTTTATGCTGTTGGAAAAAGAAATAAAAAATTTTTTTTTTTCTGTTTCTTTGTAAGCTGTACGTACATGTTTGCTATATACAATTAACAAATGAAGTAGCCTTTGATTACCATCTGCAGTTCTTCTTTCTGACAACTTTCATATTGTTTAAGGTAGGTGAAGCATTTTTTACTATCATTAAAAAAAGCAATGTTCTTGGTAAAGTTTTATATAAAATTAGTAATGAACCCATATTTTTTTTTTCTCTTCTTTACAACTTATTCAACTTATATCTTTATTTTATTTCTATTTTATCTCTGATATTTCTCCATTTCTTGGGTTTTTATATTATCTATTTTCTCTCCGGTTTTTTATTCCTCTTTTTTTTTTCTTTTTTCTACAACCAAAGAAGTTCACAAATATCAATTGTTAATAAAAGAAAATAATGAAGTTATCTTCTATTATTCAATTTGCTCTGCTATCTTCTACAATTGAAGCATATGGTTGGACAGCTTACAAACATGATTATTTTGTTGTCAATGGTTGTAAATTAGGTGTTGATTCTACTGCTTATTATTGTGGTAAATATGAACCAGCTAAAAAATACAAATGTATTTGTAAAAATAAATATGCTTTAGTTTCATGGATAAATTGTGGTTTAGAATATTATCCAGAAGTTTCAAAAGATGTTTTATTACATGATATTGTTGATACTTGTCTTGAATCTTCTAAAGTAAATAAAACTAAATTTAATGAAAATTATCTATGGGGTCTTTATGAAAAATATATTGATGATATTGTTTCTGTTGATAATAAATCTTCACCTTATTACCATAAAGCTAACCTCACTGTTCCAGTTAAAGGTGCTGTTTTAGCAGAATATGCTGATATTGGTTATAGTTCTTATAGAAATAGATGGGGAAATGTTAATACTTCTCATTATATTGGTATTGCATTTGTTGCAGCTGTCGGTTTAATTGCTTTAATAACAGGTATGATTAATTGGGCAATAAGATTTAATTTAATTGGTTCATTACCAAATTTTGTTAAAAAATATTTCACTTTAGGTTTATTAACTAAAAATCATTTATATTCAAATTCAAATTTATGGGGTTTTAATCCTGATACATTGGAAACATTTTTCATTGTCGTTATGTTTTTATACTCAATTTTGACAAACTTGATTATTGGTTATGATTATAAAAAAGGTGATCAATTCTTTAAAACTTATCAAATCGGTACTTCAAGATATTATGGTGATAGATCAGGTATTGTCCTTTCTTATCAATTACCATTATTATTCCTTTTCCCTGGTAGAAACAACTTCTTTCAATACATTACTAGATGGAAACAATCAAGATATCTTACATTCCATAAATGGTTAGCTAGAATTATATTCTTAGAAGTCATTATTCATTCAGGTGCAATGGCGTCTCAAACCTATAGTGGAAGTTTTGTAAATCGTATGGGATCACCTTGGTATAGAGATGGTATTGTAGCTACTGTTGCGGGTGGTGTTATTTTGATTCTTGCATATCCTACAGTCAGAAAACATTATTATGAATTCTTTTTAGTTGCTCATATTATCTTAGTTGTACAATTCTTATGGACTTCATGGATACATGCACGTAAAATGGAATATGAAGGTTTCTATTGGGCATGTTGTGCTATTTGGATATTTGACAGATTTATTAGATTGGTTAGAATTACCACTTTCGGTGTTCCAGTTGCCGAAATTGAATATTTTGCAGGTGAAGAAACTCTTAAAATATCAGTTGCTGACTCTAAAATTTTAAAACACTTCCCAGGTTCTCATGCATTTATTCATTTCTTAGATCCAATGAGATTTTGGCAATCACATCCATTTACAGTATATCCATCTGTTGATAAGGAAGGTTATACATACTTCAATTGTCGTGTTAAAAAGGGTATTACAAGATTTATTGCTAATAAATGTAAGCAAAGTCCAAATAATAAAACTACAATGAGGATTTTAATTGATGGTTTCTATGGTGAACAATCTCCTTATCAAAATTATGATAAGACTGTTTTAATCACAGGTGGTACTGGTTTCTCTGGTCCTTTCTATCATGCTAGAAAATTAATTAAAAATAATGCAACCAGAGAAGTTAAATTATATTGGTCCGTTAAAACTTATGAAGGTATTAAAAGTTACCTACCAGAAATTTTATCATTTAAGGATACTTCAATTAGACCAATTATTTATATTTCTAAACCAGAAAGTGGTTCAACATCAGTTTCAGTCTCTAGTGATGATAATGAAAAAAAGGAAACCCAATCTGAAACTGATTCAAACTCTGATGATAATGAAATTGCAAAATTATTATCCTTTGCTGATATCAGACATGGACGTATGTCTCCTTCTGAAATTGTAGTCAATGAAGTTAATGAAGCACATGGTTCTGTTGCATTTGGTGCTTGTTCTCATCCTCAAATTGTAGATGAAGTAAGACATACAATTATTTCCGTATTATCTTCAACTTCAAACAGAGTTGACTACTATGAAGAAATGCAAATGTGGTAATTTCATTTTTTTTTAGTTTGGCTTTTTTTTCTTATTATTATGAGTTCCTAAACTTGTAGCTGTCTTTTTTTTTGGAAATTCTATTATTTTTCATAATTCTTAATTACATTCTTTCATGTTAATCCTTTTTTTTTTAATAAACTATATATAAAAATATCAAAAAATAAAACTAATAAAACTTTTAAAAACTAATAATCAAAATTCAGGGACCAAAAAGGAAAAAAGAGCGAAGAACCCTCAATAGTTAATTTGACAAACTCAAAAAAAAAAGGGTGCAGCACCAGCTGTATTTATAATTTTTTTGTTGTAATTCCAGTTGTTTTCAATAATGTAACATCAATTTCTTGTATACACACATAAACCATTAATGTAAAGAAAGAATGTAACATCAAACGATAGAAAAGGGAAAAAAGAAAGTTTAAATCTATCAATGTTCCATTTCTTCGCTGTTAGTTTCCTGATGTGGAAGGTGCGATGACGTATGGTGAGAAAATTGGACCAACGATGTTGAGAGAAACCGTTATTGCCTGTTCGTCCGCGGAGTTAGTAGAATTATTTTCCCTTTTTTTCTTTTGATTTAACACACATTTATCATTGAAGGCTTATACTGTTCACCTGTGACCCTTTCTTTTCATTCATTTATTAAAGTTTTATTGGTGGTTTATCCCAGAAATACTAGAGTTGCTAATTTGATATATGTTACATTACTGAAGCAAGTAATCTTGTAGTGATTTAATTTGCTCATGTCAAGATTAGTTCATATTAATGATTGTAGAGTATTGTTTGAAATATGTATGCAAATTTAATAGCATAACATTTGTGAGGGGGAGCATCTTTTTTTTTGATTTTTTGATTTTTTCCAGTAATAAGAGAGGTTTTACTTTTGAACGGACCAAACTTATGTATGTTGCTATATTGTTTAATGAATCAGTTTGGTCTCGTTCTTTTTTTATTGATTAAACTTATCGTCTAAAAAGTAATAGTACGTGATTTGTTGTAATATTTTTTATAATAATATGAGAATAGAGAAAAAAATTATACTTGCTATCCTTTGCTTTCTAAGAGTGTAACATTTTCTGAAAAATTGGAAAGAAACATTATAAGAAGAACCACTTCACTAAAAGATCTGCTTTCGGGTTCTTTCAAGTATTTATTTCAACAAAAATGTATGCCTTTTAAGTGAAATATTGTCAATAAAGGCCTAATTTAGAGAATCTGCTAATAGCTATGATAATAAAAACGGTTTAAATATTACATAAGCTATGTACCAAAATAATCAATATAGATATAGAATATAATAGATACCTAAAATAACATTACTTAGTCATTCGTCTCATCCTTCAGAAAATGGGTATTTAGTTACATAATTAAGATGCAGAATGTTTTAACTTCAAATAATTCGCCAATTCTTGGACAACTACCAGGAATGAAAAGTTATATATATGTTCAATGACTGTTCTGCCATCTATTTATTCAAAGCATATCAATGAATGAAATGATGCTATCACTATTTTAGTTTATTATAATTATCATACTTTTTGAAATTCTTTAAGTGAATGATAAGAAAGGTGACTTGTTACCAGGACTATTTTTTTTTTTTCGGTAGATTGATGTTTTTGAACAAGCATAATAAAAAAAAGAATAATGTGATAGTTTCAAAAATGAGAATTGAAATTCTAGTTTTATGTAAATGATTGAATAAGATTTCAAGTCTTTGAAGAGAACATATCATAGCATTTTGATGATCATAACTTTTGATGATTTCAGCCTTTCACAAGAAATATTTTCCAAAACTTGTTCATAAATGAAAGGTTTAACTTTAAATAAACTTTATAGATTACTCTCTAACTACCTTTCACTATATTTATAGCTATTATTGAATTCTTTTTTTTTTTTGTCAATAACACATATATGAAATTTTGAATCCATACTAGCTTTCTCTAACTAGATGTTCGTTATGGTAACAATTACCATCGTAGAATAAGGAATAAACAATTGATTCTGCAATCTCTTCTATTTGACTTTGAGAACAAATAAACGAGATTTAAAACTACAGTATTCTTTCACTGATCACAACACTTATTCATATGCTGAAATAATAATCATATATCTTTACAGTTACTATTTTTCAATTCACATTATTTTCTTGAACATTAATTCCACAATTTCACATAGCTTATTACAATCGTTATTTATCTTGAAGAAATATAATGTTTGTCAAAAACCATGAGTAATAGTCGTTTTTACTTCACAAAGAGGTGTGTATAAAGATTCTATATTCAATCTAAAATATCAAGCACACAAATTTAATAAATGTATTATGTGAGAATAATTTGCTGTTATTGGTTTCAAGTATTTTCTAGTTATGGTTCTCACTCATATATGAATAGATAATGGTTTGTTTGCAACTGAAGATAACCTTGATACATTTTCAAGGCTAGGTTTTTGAAAAAGTTTATATTAACTTGAAGTTACTTCAAAGACATATTTCCAATTACATTTCCATTTACATAATAACCTCAAATAGAAGTTTTTTGCATCATTTTTATCGTTTTCTAACTATAGAATGAATAAAACAACGTGTATTAATTCAGTTGTGTTGACATTGGTAAAATAGAACGATAAATCCGATAGACTGTTTTCAAGGCATTAATCCTAAACAATAGGTTTAGCTATTTAGACAATGGAATTAATCAATCTCGAAGTACATTGTTATATTTACCCAATAGGTGACAAGAACTACAAACAGTGTTGAAAAGTAGTATTTGGAATTACTATCTAAATAGAGGAGTAATTCCACATACTACGTTATGTATACTTGTATATACTTGTAGTTTGTAGTGTTTTGTTATTATATAAGTTTATAAAAGTAACGTTCGTATTGCTGACATTATGGATTTAACAGAAAGAATAAATAGACTCCAACAGGTTATGAGCCAAATTTCGACTCTATTTCCAAAAGAAGTTGCACCTCAGCTAACTTCTGCTGTTAATTATCCAAAATGGGAACGTTATATTGTCAGAATGCTGGCCACTGTTGGTGCTGGTGTCGACGTATTTGTTGCTTCTGGAGAGTTGATGTTATCTCCAGATACTTCTGATGTTGTAACAGCGCAAGTTCATGGTTTATTAACTCATATTACTCATGCAATTTTGATGTGCACTGTTTCTCCAATCATCCTTGATAAGTTTGAGGGTGAAGCTGCTATTGGATATGATTTGCTGCTC